>VDFB02167681.1:0-17476 GCA_007258455.2 Sequoia sempervirens
TTCTTGGCATAGTACATGATGGTGGACCATTTTGATTTTGATTTATGGTGGAAACTTGACATTGAATGTATGAAAGACTTTGTAAGTGATGGTTAATGATAGGATCATTGCTTGTAGTGTGTGATGGAGATGAATATGGGGGTGACCTATGTATGTGTTGGAAGGACTAGTGAAGGGATTGCTTATAGGAGGAGATATAATATTGGATGCCACATAGGTATAAGGAGCACTAGTGGAAAAATTTAAGGTAGGAAGGATGCTACTAGTTGGTTGCATTGTTCTTGTCATTTGAGAATTGGTATAGGTTGGAATTGAGGTTATGGTTGAAGAGGGAGGGGTTTGACTTCCTCCTTGGTTTTGCATATTGTTTGAGGCTTGAGCACCATTAGTGGTGGAAGGAAGATGTTTTCCAAATATTTGAGCTATGTTACACACAACTTCCATTCCCTCATCACTTTCCATCATGTAGTGAAGGTTATCTATGGAAAGTATAACAATGTTTGAAATTTTTTTAGTACTCACACTATCTTGTAAATGAGCTAAGTCATCATGCATTTTCATTATATTTTCTTGAGGAATATGATCAACCATTGTTTGGACACTTGACATAGCACTTGTAGGTAAGGTAGGCATAGCAAAATATGTGTCAAAGGTATGGTCCATACCTAGTGAACTAATTCCAATACTAGAAGTAAGAGAGCTTGATAACCCAAGATCCACAACAAGTGTCTTATCCTAGGATTCCATGAGTCTTGCACTTCATCTAACCACTGTATTAGTAGTAGGACACCAAGTACTACAACTCATACAAGGGATAAACCACAGAAAGTGCAACGAACACAATATGTTATGCTTGTAATTACACTTGAAATGAAGGAAATTAGAATAACAACAATTCTAGAAACTGAAGGTAGCCCACAAAAATATAGAAAAGCAATTTCAAATCCTGAAAACTAGAGATCAAAGTCAAAAAGGACTAAAATTCCAAGAATGGTGTCTTGGTGCTCCTGGTGAGATTTTGAAGTTCCAAGGATTGAAATAGACAACAAACAATAGAGAGAGACTTCTAAGGAGAAAATCCTAAGAGGGAATAAGACACTAGGAAGGGAATTTTATTCATAGCAGAGGTTTTTTGCAGAAAAAAAATAATTTACAGAATGTCAATAGTGTTTACCGATTGTCTATGCAAGATACTAATGTTTATAAATAGAAAAATGTGCAAATAAGTGCAAGAAAAAGTAACTAGGAACAAGCAATTGAATGTAATATGGAATGCAATTTTTTTCACTTTTGAATGCAATAAGAATGTTTGTAAATGAAATGAATATGAAGAATAATGCACTTTTCAGTTTTTTAATGAAATGAAATGTTGCAAAAAGGTAAAGATGCAACCTATATGCACTTTCACTAATGCAAATATAAGAAACCCTAAATGAAATTTCACAAATGCAAGAGACCCTAGATGCACTTTCACTAATGCAAGATGCAATGCAAGAATAAATGTAATCTAGATCTAAGGACTTTAATGGACTCCAAATCAAAAATGATTGCTTGAAAGTTAGGTTCACCAAAATGATTGGTGGAAAAATGGATATATGAATATCACACTTTCTCCACACAAATCATTCAAATAATTCCTAAGAGTCCCAATTGGATTGACTAACAACCTCATATGGTGAGTCAATTCTCAATTAGCAAGGACCTAGGAGGGGTATTTTCAGCTCTACGGTGTTCACCACCAAGCAAATGCTTGGAAAACACAATGTTGGAAAACACAATGTGATATGCAAATGTTAAATGATCTAGAAGGATAAACAAACTACAATAGAAAACTATGAAATTGAAGGTTAGGATGTGTGTACCTGGGAATTTTGGAGATGTTGTGAGGATTCTGAAAGTGTAAAGAAGTTTCCAAAAAGTGTTATGGAGGACTAAGACACTGAGGATGGCATATTAGTCCCACTACTATTTTTTAGGGTAGATGCAAAGTCTTCGGATGTTGGAACTAGATCTAAAATAATCTCTATAAAATATGCTTGTGAGGACTAAGACGCCCAAGGTTGCGTATTAGTCCCATTCTAAATTTCTACAAACTCTGAATGATATCCTAAGCTCCAAGGTCCACACTTGCTTCCTCTCTGATCTCAGTTTCTGAAAACTTTTGAATTCAACTTGTAGGTGAGTTTTTGTGAAGATGACAACTTTGTAATGCAACTTTGCAACTTTTACAACTTTGCACTCCAAGTGATCTTCAATACTTCAACCTAAATCTACAATCACAAATATACAAGATGGGAAGAACTAGTTGTTTGTTAGTGAATGGAGGTTTTCCTTGATCAAACCCCTTGTTGGTAATTAAACCTTGAAATGAAATAGAAATAATGAAGGAAATGGTGAATGAACAACATGCAATGCTACAACTCACCAAACCCTTATAAAGTGTGCAAAATTTTGTGCAATGGCTGCAATGGATATGGATCTTGAACCAAAGGAATGATCTTGAATGGCTTTGCTTGAATCAAAACCCTACATCACAAATGTTAGCTCAACAGACATGATGCAAGAAAATATTTGATATGATGCTTGAATCTTGGTGATGGCTCCAAATGCTTGATAGATTGCTCTTGAATACTTGAATACATGGATGCTTGGATGCTTAGATTGCTTGTTAGGAGAAAATGAGAGAAGGAACCTTGTATTTATACTTACTTATGCTTAATATCCTAAAATTACATCACACCAAACCAACATATGAATTGATTAAATAAAGGAGGTTAAATCCTGTTAGAATTTGAAATTAAATCCCAAAAATGACTCAAGGAGGACTAAGACGCCCTAGGTGGCATCTTAGTCCCAAGCCATGAAACTTAGGGCACAAACACCAAAAAGGGGCCTAATTAAGATACCTCAAAATCAGGGTCTCGAGACCTTTGGGGGACAAAGACACCTTAGGTGGAATTTTAGTCCCGATCCAAAAAGCAAGGACACACAGATAAAGTCATTCAATTATCATTTATGCATTGGAGAATTTCAAGATTAACCAAAAAAAGATATAATTCATAGGGCTTGTGGACACAAAATAGGACCAATTAAGCCATAGAGAAGCATAAATAAAGCAAGGCAGACTCAAACAAGTGTGAAAATGCAAGAGTGTGCATTTTACTACACTACAACAAGGAACAATTTAAGCGCATTTTGATTAAGTAGGGACAATAGAATAATGTGAATGTGTATAACACATTACAACATTAGGCCAAGGAAAAATTAAGTTAATTCAATGTTCATTATTCCCAAACCAAGTAAGGAAAAAGGATACTTTTTCCGTTACTACGGTATGGAGTTTCCTTATGCAATTTTATTTCATGATTCGTACAAAACTTGTTCAAATATACTAAACACAACTTAATACCATTACTAGTCCTAAAATTCTTCATATTTTTATTAGTTAGATCCTCTACAAGACCCTTAAACTCTTTAAACTAACTAAAAGACTGCAAATTTAAACTCTGTAATGAATAAACACCTATTTTTCTATTATATTCATAAATGAATGAAATTTGGTATATTGATTTTAAAATTAAAGAAAAATTAACAAGACCAAAAGAATTACAATGTATCAAATCTAATACCTTATAAGATTTATGAGAACTAGAATAAAATTGAATATGTTTTTTTTTTCTATAAATAATTTTTTCACATAAATTTAGCTAAATTTTATGATTATTTGGTCACTCAACAAGGATTTTTAAGTTCCTTATTCTTCACACCTATGTGACCCATCATCTAGTGCCATAACATAGTTTTCTCTATAAGAATCCTAATCTCTAAAACATGACCATCATAATTAGATATAAAACCCTGGTTCATTACTAATTTCAATGGTAAAGGTGAAGATTAAGAAAATATTTTCACTAAAATAGTAGAACTATTACATTAAACCATGCATACCTCTAGATGGAATAGAGTGCCTATTTGAACACCCTTAGAAGTAACTATAACTTCACTAATCAAATTACACCCTCCACTCAAGAAAATAACATACACACTTGAATCATTTAATCTACTTGTAGAAAGTAGCTTTCATGCCAAACTAGGGATATGCAGCAAACTATTGATCCCCTTCACTCATTTATCATGGAAATAACTTAAAAATGTACCATGAGAAACAATATTTAGATGATCTAATTATCTCCAAGGTACACATTCCTTCCCTCATATATAATTCATATTTTATAAACCAAACCTAATGTGAGATCATGTGAAAATATTCATTGGAGTTAATCACCCATGCAACTTCTATTGAATGTGTAACAAAGGCTATGCCAAAGAAATCATCATAATTTTTGGAGTACTTTTCTAACTTATAAATATAATATATATTTATATATATTATTTTTCTCCTTATATTCTATTTTGTAATGGTTGATCTTGCCATAGTTCTAACAAATTTCCTTGGAATTACCAAGATATTTAGATCTTCTATTGGATTTACAACTATACATTTTTTCTTGTACATTTTTCTTGTCCTTCTTCTTTCCTTTTTCTTTCTATCTACCATGGGAAAAAGGGCCTCCTTGGAAAATTTTGAAGTATTTTTTGATCTATTGAAAAATACAAATATTATACTTAATACATTTTTAATTTGGTGTTAATTTTACTAATAGCCACGAAAATTTAGTCCCATGAATTTGAAAAAAAAACACAATAAAATTGTGTAATGATCTTCTAGTTTTACTCTAATCGAGTGCAACTAGATAACAACCATGTTAAATGAATTTAGATGTTTAGCCATAAAGCCATCATCCTCCATCCTAATTTTATACAAATGATATCTTTGAAATATTTTGTTAGCCAAATATTGAGGCTAAAGAAAGCCACCATCCTCTATCCTAAGTGCATAAAACTTATTTCTTAGAAAACAAATTCAACCAAAGATTTAGCTTGATACAAATCCCTCAATTTCTTCTAAATAAGTGTCATGGTTTAGTACATTTATGTGCATTAAACAATAATAATTCAATGAAATAGAAGTTAATGAGACCCTTAATATTTGTCTCCACTTTTTTATTAGTCTTCTTATGATTAGTGGAAGCTATGAAGGTCAATCTATAGGATTTTTTTTTTTTTTAAATTTTGTTTTATCTCTCTGTATATATATGATATGGTCTAGTTATAATGTATATGATTTTCCTCTTTTGAGCTTCATGGGTGATTTTTATAAAAAAAATATTAATAATACATGATATAGTGGTATCCAAATTTTATGAATAAAAAATATCATTTTGTGCTTTCACATGATTTATATTACTTATGTTTAACAAAAGTCTTCAACTAGTTAGACATGTGTCACTAGAACAACAAAAGTCAAGAGAAAACAAAAGAAGCCTCTAATAGTACTCACCATCAAAAGAAAAGTCAATAAAAAGCCATTAAAAAATAAGCAAGCTTAACAAAAAAAAAATTGTTTACAACTCGAAAAGTAAAACACATGAAAACCCTATTACTTAACCCCTAATAATCATTATTTTTTTATAGTCCTTAGCATTGAAAATAAATAAAATAAAAGTCCATTAAAAAATAGACAGAACAAAAAATATATGCAACAATGATATAAAAAGAATAACTATAAAAAATGATAGTAAAACTTCAAAACCTAACCATTCAAAACCAAAGATTTAGCTTGATACAAATCCCTCAATTTCTTCTAAATAAGTGTCATGGTCTAGTACATTTATGTGCATTAAACAATAATAATTCAATCAAATAGAGGTTAATGAGACCCTTAATACTAGTCTCCACTTTTTTATTAGTCTTCTTATGATTAGTGGAAGCTATGAAGGTCAATTTATAGGATTTTTTTTTTTTTTATAATTTTGTTTTATCTCTTTGTATATATATGATATGGTCTAGTTATAATGTATATGATTTTCCTCTTTTGAGCTTCATGGGTGATTTTTATAAAAAAATATTAATAATACATGATATAGTGGTATATGAATTTTATGAATAAAAAATATTATTTTGTGCTTTCACGTGATTTATATTACTTATGTTTAACAAAGGTCTTCAACTAGTTAGACATGTGTCACTAGAACAACAAAAGTCAAGAGAAAACAAAAGAAGCCTCTAATAGTACTCACCATCAAAAGAAAAGTCAATAAGAAGCCATTAAAAAATAAACAAGCTTAACAAAAAAAATTGTTTACAACTCGAAAAGTAAAACACATGCAAACCCTTATTACTTAACCCCTAATAATCATTATTTTTTTTGTAGTCCTTAGCATTAAAAATAAATAAAATAAAAATCCATTAAAAAACAGATAGAACAAAAAATATATGCAACAATGATATAAAAAGAATAACTATAAAAAATGATAGTAAAACTTCAAAACCTAACCATGCAAAACCCCAAACTTGCTCTCTAAACTAGTTTTGACCAATACATTGTAAATATAATATGAGTTACACTCTAAAGCAACCGCACCTTGGAAACAAAAGGAAACACAACCATAAATAGACATAGAAAAACTTAACTCATAGAGATTTGAAAAAAATGGACACTAATGAAAATTAAATAGAATCCATCTTTTATCTACAACCTTATCATTATGTATAATTCTGCATACTTTATTCATCACCGACAATGTATTATAAACTAGGACACATATAATATAAACAAAAGTAAAAATATTAATTTCACCAATCTATAATAAAGCATTAATTTGATGATCTAATCAACAAGCAACTATTGATTTTTAGTTTTCCTACAGTATGCATGCATAAAAATATTATTAAAAACATTAATATGATGAGTTGCCTTAGACAACTTGCACATTAACTTTTTTCTTTCCATTAAATATATTATATGACAGTCTAAATACTCGCAACACAAATTATATACAATATGCATGCTTAAAAATATAAAAAACAGTTGCAATCACTATTGTAATTTTTTCTCTTATTAAATTACAGCAGACCAAACAAAACCATTTGAATCTGCACAAACTACAATATATCAATTTACATCAATGCACTAAAAAATACATTTCCATTAAAGAGTTGTCTCACTGATTAAAGCCTCACCCCTCACGACTTTCATTTGCTTTGCACATTCGATGCTGTCGCTAACTATTTCCTCCATATCATACTTGTACGAGAATCCCAAATCAATCAGCTTCTTGGATGAAATAAGATAGAAGGAATTTAGCAGGGCAGCGGTGGTTTAGATCTCACCTGAACACAGTTTGATCAGAAGCTGCAGAGGTTACATTGTGGAAAAGAAGCCACCAAGAGTTACGTGTTGAAAATGAAATGTAAAATAATACAATAAAGGTATGTCGGTGATTATCATGGAATAGAGGTTACATTTCTCATATAATACGTAGGGGGAGGGGCCCATTAGCTAGTGCTCCCTTTTGAATAATGTGAGCACACAAGTCATCATTCATTTGCCTTTGTAATTTGCAATTAGTGTATTGTTAATTCCGAGCCATTTTACAATGGCAGCAGGTAGACTTCTTATGTACATAAGCCAAAATATATTTTTAAATAATTAAGATAAAAATATAGTTTTTTATATTAATTATTTTTTATCATGATAGTGAGTCTATCAATAAGATTAATTTGCATGAGTTTTTTAATATCTCTGTTTTTTTTTTCTTAGTTGTTTGGTTAAAGCATCGGGTCATGCTTTCTTTGACAATGCTCTCCCCATGTGTCTTGGATTAATACTTGGATTCCATATTCTTATGGAAGGGCATATTTGAACTATTTTATCTCTTTTGTGATGTTTCACATGAGATAACAACTTGACTATGATATAGTATGGAGCAACTATTCGTTGATATTGTCACTAGCTATAGTACTCAAATCATTAAACAACCTAACATTCATTTTGAAAAAGTAGGTTAATTGAAAAATATTTAAGGTTATTTCTACTTTCCTAAAAATTCACCACAAGAGCCACTTCACTTCCTCATCTAAAATCATTAGAAGGTTTAGAGTGGTTATAAGGAAGTCATTGAAAAAATAGGATTTTCACTAAAATCACTACCAAGGTTGCAAATCAGAGAATTTCCACTATTTCCTCACCCTCATCCTCATCTTGGTCCTCATCATTTTCTTAATCCCCTTATTTATCCTCCTCCTCCTTTCTATAAGAGTTGGTATAGAATAACTCTACACCATGCAAGATTTGGTTGAAGATTATAGCTACCCAAGATATAGGCCCTTCATGAAAACACAAGAGAAATCAATATGCAATACTCAAGATTGCAATGGAGTTGATTATCCAAAAATATTATGACAATATACATATTAGACCACCTGATTTTATAGCCAAGGTGAGACACAAGATTAAACAGGATTATGGCAAGTGTCTTAATCCTATGTCATTTGACAACTTCTCACAACTACTTAGGACACATATGTTAAAATTCAAAAGATAAGATAAGATCTAATGACAACTAACACCTTCTAGAAATATTCCCTCCTACGAACTAAGTAAACATAAGATGTAAATAAGTCCCCTAAGTCCTCTTGTAATGAATTAGCTAGGTACAAGACTTTATTTATGATTTTCACTCTAAAGGATCTTAATAGGACCACTCTCCTAAGCTTATAAAAGCTCAAAGTGTAGGAGAGAAGAGCCCTCTCTCATCATCTAGAGCATGTTCACCAAAATTTTACAATCATAAATAACATTTTTCTAAAACCTTGATAATAAACCTTGGAAGCTTTAAGTAAAATTTGTCAATGTGATTCTTAAGTAAAGTTGGTCATTAACAAAGAGAGCCAAAATATGAGATATAGAATGGAGGTAAATAAGCTAGTGAGTGGAACAAGGACTAGTTCATAGGTTTGGATTGTGACCAAGTCTCAAAACTAATAAGGGTATACTAGGTTTAACATGCTAGTTAAGCTCATCCTATCAATTTTTACCTACCATTGATAAAAAAAATATTATACTTTAAATCCTCTACCATAAATTTTAAAACCAAATGCCTTACTGATTGTCTTCAATGTATATTTTATTTGGATTAAGATTAAAAATAAATAAAATTTCAAATCATTATATTAAATGGTTGGTTTCTTTCCTTATTTTATTTCCATTTGCATACATACTAACTACTATTCTATTGAAAACTAGTTATTATTCATTTATCTAATCTATTATTTATGTATTAAAAAGTTTTGATTCAATTTTACATAAGTACAACATTTAAATAAAATTGGTAATTTCTTTCATTTATAAAATGAACCATTTCAATCTTACTTTATTTATTATCTTCTTAAGCAGTCATACTTAAACCTTAATTGCTTTATAACAATTCTACGCTAATACATTAATCATCATTTTATGTTCAAAGGTTGATTTCTTCATTGAATGTGTCTTTGTTACCAAGATATATGGATGAAATATTATAATTATTTGTGAGCATATCAAGCTTATGAATGAGAGGTGAGTTATCATCTTAGAAGAAGACCTTTAGAATTCACTATCATTGTCAAAGAATATAGAAAACTTAATAAATATGTAAAATATATCAACAATTATATCTACTATAAATACATAGTTTAATTGTTTCCAATTTTTACCAAATATGAATGTATATTCACTATATACACTAACAAAAATAATCATTTGTATTTAATTTGGCATACGGAAAATTCACCACCAACAATTCATGTGGTGGAAAATTAATTTTCCACCATGATGAATTGCTGGAGTTAATTTTACTTAGAGGTGAATTTGTCATGGCCGTGAATTATTGATCGTGAATTTTCCTAGAGCCATTTAATTTATTTTCTAAAGACAATCTTGATTACATTAAATGCACATTTTACATATATCTGAATAAGAGATTCTCCACAACACTTTGTCAACAATTTGTTACAATATTATTTACACAAACTAAACTAATCACAATAATAATTAAGAAACAAATACTAACCACTACATACCACTTACTATAATTATAATAACTTTTTTAATTTAAAAAATAATTTAATACATAAACTAAATCCAATCAAATTAAAAAAAAAACTTTTGACATTTATTTAATAAATGAAATTATTAATGAAATAAACATATCAGTTTGCATCATTTTATAATATGCACTTGAAGAGGGATTACATTTTCACAAGGAAGAGTTGACTCAGTGACTATGCCTAAGTTTCAGGGAACCCAGAATATATAGATAGTCCCTCACAAGGCTTTCATCTGCTTTGCGCATTCGACGCTGTCACTGAGTATTTCCTCCATATCATACTTGTATGAAAATCCCAGATCAATCAGTTTCTTCGAAGAAATTGTTACAACTTCCTTCCACTCGTCTTCTTCCTCTTCATTCCTTTTTCACATCATACAAAGAAAATTAGCTATTAAACAATTCCCCTGACTGCGAAAGAAATACAGAGTGCTGAGCATTAAATTACTTACCCAAAAGCCAAGGGGATTTCTGGATATCGCTTGCGAAAGAAATTTAGCATGTCGGCAACGGTAACGGGATCGGAACAGCACACATATCGACCTGCTGCGGATGGGTGCTCCATCAAAACAATATAGGCACTGCATACATCTTCCACGTGAACCAATGGCACCGATCCTATCGAATACTTACTCGAAACTGTCACTTCATAAAATAGTCTGTTTCCTGAGAAATTTCGGGGTTCCAATTCTCAGGTAATTTACATATATATATGAAGAGAAGAAGCCATAATTGGAGATGGATATGTTTCCCTGTTTTTAACTGGTGTGGACAAATTACCTGTAAGTGAGGCTAACATTGTTGAAATGCTTCCAGGAATTGTGGGGGTTAGAGAAGGACCTCCCACCATCCCTGGAACCACTGTTACCACTTCAATCTGCTCTTCCGCTCCGTATCGCATGGCTGCTTGCTCCGCTAAAGTCTTCAATATTGCATACATCTGAACACAACATCTGCTATAAGATTGGTCATTAATTCCAGTAATTTTTACTGAAGAAAAACTTCAATACTTACTGCAGAAACGCCGTCTCTGCCTTTGATATAATCAATAGGAGTCCAGCAGGATTCATCAAGGACCTCCTTAAGTTGTCCGTTTTCATTTAGAGGGTAAGCTGCGGCGATGGAAGATGTATGAATTACTCGCTTCACAGTTTTTGCTTTCTTGCAGGCTCTTAGAATGTCCACCGTCCCGTCAACGTTAGACTGGACAACATCGCCCTGATACCACTCCACTCGCTGTCTCAATCTCATCCCCAAAACATGGACAATATAAGATGATCTGGGTAAGTGGATAAATGAATTACCTGGAAATCCATAGAAATGGCCAAATTGATGACGAAATCGCAGCCTTCAACAGCGGAATCAAAGCTGCCATGTTGCAAGAGATCTGCTTTGAACAGTCGGAGTCTTTCTTTGGCTCCCGGAAGGGATAGCAGATGACTATTTTTAGCAGGGTTTTCTACAGGAGATTAAAAAATAAAAAGTGAATATAGTGTATGAATGAAGAAGAGATGCGAGATGAAGGAAAGAGGGAGGTACCAGGATCTCTTAGGGTAGCGTGAACTGAATATCCCTTTTGCAGCAGATTTTTGACGAGGCACGATCCGATGAATCCTGCCGCCCCTGTTACACACACTCTTTCCCTCTTACCGTCTTCTTTATCCATCTCCTTCTCCTTGCTACGATAAGTTGCCTAATTCCCAAGGACTCAGTTTTATAATTTCGCGATGGAAAGGCTTCACCTGGCATGGTGTTACCTAAATGACTTACCTCATATTTTGAGCATAGCCTCTGATTTAATAAGGTAAGCGTTAAAGAAAGCAACCACGCGTTGCATAGTCCAGAAGATGAAACATAGAGAAAATAAAATACTGAAGGTATTTCGTCATTATCTTGGAATGCTCAAAAGTCTAACTGAAGATTTCAATGTTTGACAATATTGTAAGGCGGGGGACCCATTAGCCGCCCGCCGCCCTCATTTGAATAAAGTGGGCATAGAACAAAAGCAAGTTGTAGCTTTGGCCTAAGCCAAGAAATGGCATCTTATGCATCTATCTCTAAGAGACGTAAATCAAATCAAAATGAACTGATGGAAAAGTCTTCCTTTCTATTAGATCTATTTTATAAATCTTTTTAGAAGGAGGTCTAGGATGCATTTTATTTCTATTTTATATATCTACGAGGAATCTATTTTAGAATATGTCTCCATCTTTATTTTATTCACGGTTATGCGGTCCCCACTTGTTGAGGGTTTTTACATTACTAAATGTAGAGCGATGGAATTACTTTGAACTTCTGCATCAAGCGAATCATGGCCGGTTCATCATTCTCACAGTGTGCAATGTTGGATAGGGATGCAAGACAGAGTAATCTGATCCATTCACCTTGAAAAATGAAAATTTAATGACGCCCTTCTCGCTTTTGGAACCCCTTTTCGGGTGAATGATGTAGATTGCCGGACAAAGCGATGCAAGACAAATCTCAGACGTTCATTTTCGCTATTTTTTGGCTGTTTTGGCCCCTTTTCACTGCTTTCCCCGTTGCTATTGCTTCCCGCTCCTCCAAAATCTTCCTCGCTGTCCAAAAATATGAGTAATGAATGTTGAGATAGCCGACATCCTTGACAGCATGACACAATTTGAGGTAAGTTGGTTACTCCTTTAATAGAACCCTAAATTTGTATTGAACTGAAGCAAAAATCTGGTAGCTCTAATTTCCAACATTCTTAGACCTACTTTTTGTTTATTGTTAATAGTCTGAAGCAGTAGTTCTTGGGAGATTCATGTGTGTTGGTAGCAATTACATAGCACAGGACTCACTTAAGAACTACATAGCTATTTCCATATTTGAACACGTGACCTCCAATATGGAGTAGACACATCATAATCACCAAGTCCAATTAGTGGAAGTGGATTGTACCACCAAAAACAAACAGTGAGCATATATGGGGGCTAGAACCTAAAGGATTATCTATTAATATCTTTCATTTGCAAGGGATTGGTATGATCTTAATACTCATGTTTTTGGTATGATCTCAAAGTCCATTTTGACTGTGCTTGCAAATTTTTATACCAACAGTAAGAAAAGATGTTATATTTCAAATATATTACAATAGGTATCTCTTTAAGGCAATTCTGGAAACCTCTGAAGCTGAAAGACCATGCAGGGAAGCTATGACCTTTTGTAGAACAAAAAAGAAAACATTCTCTATGTAGATCACGAGGTCTTATTTTATTTAGCTTCTTGTTGATTATATGCTGACCAACCAGCTCTTGGGCCTGTTTTGGTCAAGCTACCTATTTTAGCTTCTTTCCATATTTTGTATGAGATTTAGTAGCTGTTGTGAGTTTTTACGAGGATGAAAACTTAAAACTATTTTTTCTAGGGTTGTGAGCATGCTTAAGGTTATATATTAGCTCCTTGTTTTTTTGAAGAGTGCTTTAAATGGTGATCCTCTTGATTTTCTATAGGTTGCATTGTTAATATTCCTTGGGTAAGAGTTGTTGCCCCTTCTTCTTCCCTTTGTCATGGATTAAATCTATCAATCAGTTTCTTCTAATAGGTTTCCATTCTTCAGTTGCTCCTACAATTGGTACATTGAAAGGGTTGATTTGTCCTTGCATATCTTCTTTCGTGATTGAATAATTATATAGGCCTTTTATTTGTATGCCACCAACTTTCTTTCTCATCTTGAGCTTGCCTTGACTGCTTTGAATTTTCCTTGGTTGTTCTTTACTTGCTTTGGATGCTTCCTTTGCTTCTTCCTTACTACTCGTTACTTGTTTAGATTTCTGCTTTCTAGGATGAGAATTTTGAAGTGCTTATATTCAAAGCAAGATCAACACCTAAAAAAAAAGTTTATAAAATCAATTTGTAGCTTCGATATGTAGTCGAGAATTTATGCTTTATAAATGCTAGCAGAGGGTTTGAAAGTTCAAGATACCCAGGAATCTAGGCATAAGATGAGATGTGTATGGTTCTTCATAATATTTGAGGTCTTTTGGCATGTCTATTGTTAATCTTTGATCCATTCAAAAATAGACTCACGCTTAGAAAGACACGAATACCTGTGAGGCTGTAACAAGTATTTTAGTTATATTTTTCATTATTTGAGAATATTAATAGAACCCTGTTCCAATTTCGTAATTAACTCTAAACCTTTTTTATAGAACATCAATTCACACTTTGATCTTCTCATAGGATAAATTTTTCTATTTTAAAAATATGCATAGGTTAATGGAAGGAGTTATATCTGTTATTCAATATGCATAGGTTGATGGAAGGAGTTATATCTATTATTCAAATATTGAAAATTAACTTTCTTAGATCACTGTTGATATCAGGACCTTCACAACGACAGATACAGAGTGCACTGTAGAGATTACATTTAGAAAATTAGTACAAACTACAGAGCCTCTGCTCTGTTCTCTTCTTCCAGTTTTCTTCTCTAACACTCTGCTACTGCAACTTCTATCAAGAACTGTAGATGTTAAGGTTGTCATGGACGAGGTTCCTTATCTGAGGAAAGCAATTTTGAAATTGTTATCCACAAATTCCATAAGTAAACATCTTGATCTCGAGATCAAAAATCATCTAAATTGATTTTTCCTGATTGTGATGTCAATTTAGAAAAGTCCCCTACCCAATTTGTTTGACATTTCCTAGCACTATTATTTTAAGTTGTATCAAGCTAAGTAAAGCATACAGTATCTAAATTGGGAAGTGCTTAAAAGCATTCTAGGAAGTTTCTAATGAAGTTCAAAAATATTATAGAAGCAAATATCTCTCTTGTTGTGTTGTATTATGGACCACTATTGCTTTTGAGTGCATTTTCCTTTCATTTGAACTTTTCTTCTATTATAGCTGGGGGTCTCAAGCTCTGGGAGAGTTCTCTTGACCTAGTGAGTACCCTTAAATGGCAGATCCATGACAGTTAGTTGTCATTCAGGGGAAAGCGTGTTTTAGAGGTAATAGTTAATTCCTCCTTTAAAATAGTCCCTTTTTCTATTTACTTAGTTGGGGAAAGACTAATTGACCTGACCATGCCTTTCAGCTTTCTCTGAACTGGATTTTTTAAGGACTCTTTATGATGCTACTCTAGAATAATAGTCCCCTTGATTAAGATTAGTAAAATGCCTATATATTTATCCTTATGTATGCATATGTTGAATGAGTGATTGCTTTATACGTGAAATACTCTCCATGATCAAATAATAGTATACAATGATCTAAATGGTATAAGAACTTAACATTTTATACAACATTCTAGCATTCCCATTTGAATAGTTCATGTGTGAATCAATTAAGATTGAATATTTAATACATCCTAGGCACGCCTGCCATCTAATTGCCAAATCTAGAAGACTATAAATAGCAAAAACTTAAGCTGAAAACAGAGTTTTTTTAACTGCTGTAAAAAAAATTGTGCCTTAAATCTGGAATTGTGTCTCAGAAAATAAAATATATAGCTGCACTCAAACTGTCAATTTTGAGCGAATGGTAGAGTGCCTAAGGATGATTTCTACAGAAGCAATTTGACTTTCTTAGCCAGCAATAATAAACCATGATATAAGTTGTTTAAACTGATGCTAAAATTAAAAAATAAAAAATAAAAAATAAATCTGAATATTGTATACCCACATGATGCATTTTAAAAGAGAAATGGAATCCCAATTCTCCTTAACAATGAGAATAACATGAAATACAATTTACAATTTAAAGCAAAATTTAATTAAAACGTAAGTTAAAATTATTTTTTCTTAAGGTTATTGTTGTTTTGACACATCCATGAATGTAAGTATAACAAGGAAAACATTGGTTTTTTTACTATTCAAAATAAATAAATGCAAAGGACAAGGTGACCCAAGCTAAGAATGAAGTAACCTACATGCTTTTTCATTTTTTATTTTGGGTTTCAATCATTTGATTAAATATGTGACAAATTTTACTTTTGCAAATCTATTTAATAATAAAAAGATAATTAATCATTTATAAATTAACTGAGTATATGGTGCATTACCTTGAATGTTTTACACTAAATGTTGCATTGGGACTCCCATATTTTGTATTCGTAGTTGGATTCCCATTTTAATACTGTCTCCACTGCATACGTGTTAATCATTCTTCAGATTAATAAGCTCAAATTTTACAAACACATGTTCTTCATTTGTCATTTTTCTGACAGTCGACAATAGGTTGCAACACATGCTCTTCTTGCTACACTAACTGATTTCATTTTATTTTTTCTTGTTACAGATCACTATAATGAAAATGTTGAAGATGCCCATATGCACTTCCAGCAAAGGCTCAGCCAAATCAAATCTCAAACAACTTTGGTCCTACTGGATGATGTCTGCAAAAAGCATCACCTTCAAAATTGTGTTGTCAAATGGATGAACAGTTTCACATCTCACTACCCTGTCTATTGAGTGCAAACTATGATTTAGGCATTTTCCTTGCAATGCATTATTATGATTAATCATTTCCATTATGGTCGTACCCATCAAAAGAATATCCACCAACATTTATTTAAAATTGGGTGCAAATCATTCAAGTTTTTTGATAAAGCTATGCAAATTTGAAGTGTTTTTTGGGTGTACAAATATTTTTCTGCATGTTTGAAGGTTTTTGAATTGTTGTGTATTGCTGCAGATTTAATATATTTACACACTATCCTTTATTAGTTTATTACTCAGATTTGGAATTCAGAGTTTGGTAGTCATTTACGGTTGTCAATTGCTATTCCCATTTTCAAATAAACACATTTAACAAACATTGGAAGGTCTGTTATTCGCTCTCAAACACTAATATTACATTTATTCTGCTACATAATCTGACAAATGAATATTTGAATTGCAGGGGTGGATTCAGCCATTACAAAGAGTATTACACACCCTAATACTCAGAATCACATCCAGCCATTACCAGTATCTAAGCGGGTGAAAAAAAAATGCCAGCATTTAAGCCACAAAAATAAGTGACTAAAACTGTGACTATTTAAGCCAACGAAAATGAGGTAAAAAGTATATTCATTGTATATATAACAAAAAAATCTGACAAAGGCAGCTTCTCACTGAATATTTTGTGCAATAAGATCTCCATGTCTCATAAATCTTCTAGATGAACTTATTTGTTCATCATCTTTCTCATGGCATGATTTACGATAGGGTTTGTAGGGTTTGACATTTTTTGATACATACAACAGAGATAAAGCCTGTTGTGATGTGCTTCTTGTGAGACAAGAACCTTTTTCCTTAGCATTATTTTTTTCCCCTAACACTCTGGGCCGTAAGTAATTATTTTTGTTGAACCAAATGACTTTGGATGTTTATTTTCTTTAAACGTAGTAAAAATAATTTCTTTTATGCTTATATCATGGAGGCTTTTTATAGTTTAGGTTACAAATCCTTGCCGCCTGAAGTTGGAGAACTAGCCATTAAAGATTGAGGTATGTTTTTGGAGCATTTGGAGGCACTCCTAGTGTTGGA
>VDFB02167682.1:0-14062 GCA_007258455.2 Sequoia sempervirens
TTGCCTCCCAATCATGTTTAGTGTAATGCAAGGGCGGTTGACTGCCCAAATGGAAAGTGCCAAACTAGGATTCGTACCAAGTTCTTCACTTGGTGGAGAGGATTTATCTTTTAATCTCATTGTAGTTGAAAATAGAGAATTTAAGTAATTATGCACTTCATCTATTTTTGCTATCGTCGCATCATCATCATCATCATCATCATCAAGATTAATGACAACGGGAGGACGAAGGGTGATTTCTAACGATGGATGTATCAAAAGTTATGGTTGCTGGATTTGTTCATTTTGTTGTGATTGTTGCACTGGGTTGTCTTGTGGCAGGTCAGCAGAAGGAGGGTGGTCATCTATTAATTCTATCAAAGGTAGAGGTTCATTTTCTTTATCTTCTTCCATGCGAGATTGACGAGCAAGGAGATGACAACGACACCTACATTCCCTAGCACCGCGGTTTCATTTAATTCTATTTTGGATTTGTTGAGGTGTAAGAGAGGATTGAGGAATCATAGGATCTTCTACTTCTAAAGAGGGAAGAACAGAAGAAACCAAAGAGGATGGATCAACCACTTTCTCTTTTTCTTTATACACTTTTTTAATACGAGGAGGCATGAAAAGAGTTGTTTCATTTTCCCTTGGTCATTTAAATGATGGTGGGGAAGTGTCTAGGGGTGGTTGTTCATGAGGTTGTATGGTTTGCTCAATGTTGGACTCAGGTTGAAGCATGGTTTCATCTAGGATAGGTGGGGTTGAAGTGGATGGGGAGGCGTTACGAAGAGATAATTCGACTATCTTTTTGGCTTTGAATTTTTGGTAGGTTATGAAAAAGAAGTCCTTTCAAGGTGTGATGGGTTCCATGGGTTTAGGACAAAAGGATTCTAATGAAAAATTACCTTTGGAAGATAAGGGATTAAAGCAACTATGGTGTATGGTAAATATTTCATTACCATGTGGAAACTTCAAACACTTGTGAACAACTGATGGGACCGCTTTCATTGAGTGAAGCCAAGGGTGGCCTAGCCGCAAATGAAATTGGTTGGATTGTGGAATAATTGAAGATGTTACCTCCAAATTTTTAGATCCTACCTATAAAGGGAGTATGATCAATCTGATCATAAGGCATGCAAAACCAGTATGTGTTTTACTCCATGCAGTTGGTTTATTATAATCATCTTGATATAGCTCATGTAATACTAGAAACTCCTTTGTGATCACATTCTCTCCACAAGTGGGATCTATTAATATCCCATTAGTGGGATTATCATAGATTCTGCCAGCTATGTAGAGACGACCATCTGGAAGCTTTTGTAGTGGTTTTTTATTCTTAACTCCTGTTGTCTAGAAATTGATTTCATATGCTTTATTTTTCCTTATCCAATATAGCATGACCCATGGTGTTGATTCTCATTAAATCCCCTCATAAATCATTAAAAACAATTAAATATTCATTCTTAGCAGCCCTCTAAAGATAGGAAAAAAACTAGTTTTAAATTCTTCTCTTTTCTAACTCCTTAAAAGCAAAAATCAAAAAGCAGGCTTGGGTGCCCACTTCCCCAGTCCCTAATTTTTAGGGATCATTAAATGGTGTTTTAAAGCTCCACATTCAAATCCCAACACCTCGAATTTCTTTTCAAATATTTTTAATTTAAATATTTAAAAACTGCTTTTTCATTGCTTTCTTCTCCCACAAGTCAACTTGACAATGTGCAAAGGAAAATTAATTTGTCAAGTTTAATTATTTAAATAGATATCATTTACCACCTTAAATTTTAATTCCAAACCAAGATTTACTAACCACAAAATTTCAAAATTGCTCAACAAAAATTGAAAATTCTACTTGATACAGGATTGCCAATACCATGAATGCTCCTGCATCACTTCTATTGATAATGTCATTACTTATGCCATGGTAAGAAATTAATTATCTATTAAGTTTTTTTTTTCATTATTAGACAGGACCATCACATTTTCTCTAATCTATGATAGTTACTTCTATTTCTAATTCCATTACTTATGCCTTGGGTGTGACTATCAAAATTACTAGGAAACAATATTTTTTCGATGAACAATTATTATTTTTAGTGGATGCTACCAAGTACTTGTTGGAAATGAGCAAGGTAACAAAATGTAAGGGACAAAGACATGTAGAAGTGAAAGGGATAAAGTAAAAAAATGAATCAATTGATTAGGGGATGGCTAAAAACCAAATTTGAGTTCCCTTAACATTTTGAAGTTGGTGATCATGTTGGTTGTGTGAGACCCAAGCAATGAGAGCTAATAGTGTTAAGGGATAATATGGTTGGAAAGACAATGGACACTAAGTATGCTAGCAATTATAGTTTTTCAAAGTCAAGTGGATGCAGGTTGGTTGAGATACTAATGGTTGTCCATATTAACTAGAGATCTATGATCAATATGTTAGAAATTTGAAATAGATTGAATAGCCCAAGGAACTTTATATGAGAAATTCAAAGATACATAAACTGGAAAAACATAAACAATACAAACTAGCATCTCTGAGAGAAATGCAATTTCAGGATGACAAAATTGCATTTAGAGCTTCTAAAATGAAAAAATACAAGCTAGTTAGTGAGTTTATATATAAGGAGAGGATGGAGGTGGAAAATCAACCAATAAGAATTGACCACCTATAATGTCATAAAACTGTACCCCATCAAAATTTCACATTTGTGCACTCCCCCCCACATTTATGACATCTAGTTGCATTTATGAAAAGAATCTTATGAGTCAAAATTTTGCAATTTCAACTCCATAAGGACGAAGGATGAATCAATAGCAATCTGCCACCTCATTTCTTGTAAAAGTATGAGTTGGATGCTTGCACATGTGTTGACGTCTATGTGGCACACTAGTGCCCTCAAGCTTTGCGAGCTCAAATGAGGAATCTAAAAATCTTGGCCTAGGACACATGTCATTGTGGAAAAATTCTGAGTGTAATGACTCTTCCTACCCATGCAACTTAACAAAACTCTCTTTTTCACTCTCATTCACAAGTATTCTCATGCTCTCTCACTCCAAATTGCTTCTCTCTTCTACATCATGATTCTACAATGAAGATCTATTAGATTGAAGTCTCACCAATAGCCAAATCTCTCTTGTAAGCACTCAACATCACATCTATCAAGCCAAGAGGGAGCCACAAACTATTGATATTATTCTATTTCTCTCTTATCTATTTTCTAACATATTTATTGTGTCTCTATTTCATGATACAAGTTCTCCTCTATACCAGGGTTTGATTTTATCACTCTTGTGTCTATTTTATGATATGTGTTCTCTGTAGCGAGGTTTGATTTTATCACTCTTAGGTCTACTTTACTTTGTGTCTTTTACTCTCTTTATCTATCTAGCTATCTATGGAGGTGGGAACACCAAAATGGGGGTTTGACTGAGGCAAGCCTCAAAACAACCCCAATACTTTTCCTCATTCACCTTGTGTGTAGGTTGCTCATGTGAAGCTTTTGTGGGAGGCTTCAAAGTGTAGGACCTCTTGTAAGTTAATACCTTTCCCTCATCCTTTTTTTTAGACTGTAGGAATCGGTCGAGTATCCATCCCCCTATAAACTGTAGTGCACTTGGTAAAAAAATTTCACATGATAGGTGACACCGGCGCAACATGCCCTCTGGTACCATGGGGACAGTAGGGAGACTAGACCTTGTGACCTCTTTTCTACAAAATGATGCTTTAGCCAATCGAGCTAGGCCCATCGCCCCTTTCCATCCTTGTCATTTATTCGTATTATTTCTTTCTATTAAGTTAGTAGAATAAACAAACCTCTGATTATGAATAGTTAGTAAATTTCTTGAGTTCTATGTAAAAGGTTTATTCCTCCATCATACAAGATGCCAACGCGTCCCTAAGATGACAGTGCACTATGATGTCATCCAACTCATGCGCAAACTTCCTTTGGTCGAGAGCTTATCCTCTTGTCCTAGAAATCTTTGTAATCTACTCTTTTGATCCCTAAGGTCCTTTACTTGGGATCATTGCAAAAAATATATTTCAAGCATGTTTTTGCAATCTCTTTCATCTTGATCCTTTCAGTTAGTCTTGAGGTAGTCTTGAGGTGACCGAGGGAAATTCACTCCCTTTAGACCCTGTTCATCTTGGGACTTGGGCGTAGCGAATCCCCTCCCTCACATTTTGGTGAACTTGGCATGAACCATGTCGAATATTTTTCTACAATGTTTTAATGTTTATGATAATGCTTTCTCTAAGGATTTTTTTGATATGCTAGATGACGACTTGGATGATTCCCTAGGTGCATCTTCTCTTATGTATAGATCCCTTGAACAAAATTCTTCATCAAAACCATCTACTTCCTCTTCCCAAGTTGAGGAGTCCATGAATGTAGTGATTGTCTCTATGGCTCCTCAAAGGTCTAAGAGACTTGCCATTTACTTGAATTGGCTAGTCCCTCTCCTAAGAGGATTCATTCTATTCGTGGGGTTCCAATCTCTAAGGACTCTTTGGACCTTTACATTAGATTCTTAAAAGCTACAAATTATTATAATATTATAGGACACACATATAACACTAGAAGAAATCAATAGAATATGAACCAACCATCTCTTGTTCCTACTTATCTACCATCTTCTCAACCAAGTCTTCCTTCAACACCTAAACCTACAGCTAAAACATCTGGTGATTATGACCTTGTCAAGAAACTATGTGTTACTCTGGCCAAGATCTCAATATGGGACTTACTTTAGTATACTCTGGTTTATCAAGGTATGCTTCAAGAAGCCTTACAGGAGATCCTCTTTCCTTCTTCTGCTATAGCAATGGATTTTAATGCATTGATAGGTCATATTCATGTAGAGTTTTTGAATATTACGTTATATCCATAGGAACTCATGTCCCTGGAAGTACAAAAGCAAGAATATCCTTTAATGATTATAATTAACATTAATAACATTGGTATTAGGTGTGATGTCATTGAAATTGGTTTGACTCTCAGCGCATGTAGCATAGAATTATTACCTAAGATTAAAATTGATTTTTCTTTAGCTACTTCTTCTATGTATATTCATGGATTTGATAACATTGGTCATTAAGCCCTAGGCATGATAATCTTGCCCTTAAGGTTGGGTCTTGTTACTATACCCACCCTAGTTTATGCGATGTCTGGTGCTTTACCTTACAATATTCTCCCAGGAAGACCTTAGATTCATGCTTTGGGAGAAGTAACCTCTACCTTGCATCGTTGTATAAAATTTATTGCTAATAATGAAGTAATTACAATCAAGGCTGACCTTGATGGTTGTTCACCTTTGTGAGATGACAATTATTGTTTGATCCTTGATTGTAACTACTCTTAAAAACAATATTCCATCATTATATTTTCATGCGTTGACATGCTCTTCAATAGTGCATGTTTCAAAGGTTCCATCAAAGATGAACTTCCCCAAAGAAGATTGACCTAAATTGAATAATCCTAAGTCTTCCCCTTCTTCTTCTTCTAACTCAAATGTGTGTCTTGGTGATTATTTGGAATCCTTGGATTTCTCTAAATTCTTCACCTAAGAATACAAGGTTGACCCTATTCATCTTGACCTTTGAATAGTTTCATATACCTCTGTCAAGAAAGTCAATTGTCCTCCTGTTGAGAGAAAAAATTAGAATTCTACAAGGGACAACGATTGCACCTTTGCTAAGGAAGATAATCATGATTTTGCTAGGGAGAATAATGTTTGTAGTCTTGTCAAGAAGGATGAGTGTGATATTATAGATGCATATGATACTGATTGGTGGAGTGATGCCCTCTATGTAGATCCACCTCCTTCTCAGGATTTACACACATTACGGCCCTAGATACAAATTGGTTTCTAAATATGGTTATGGACATAAAGGTTGTGGGCATAAAGAACAAAGAATCCAAGTTGCTTTATAATTTGTACCTTGTAAGCATAACTTAGGGCTTGGTTGTTCCCTTGAGCAATCGAGGCAGAAACCATGGTGGAGTGTCAACATGATTTATATCGAACCTCTTAATCTAGTTCATCTTGAACTGATTGAGAGTAAAGTAGAATATAATGAAGTTCATCTAGATGTTTTCTCCTTGGAGGAAGTGCTAGAAGAGTTCTTAGGTACCTATTCTCATCTTCCTTCTTATCACCATAAACGAATATTCTCGTACCACTTGCTTAAGAAAGCATACTTTGGAGAATCTATTTTGAGTATGGATGAGGAGGCTCCCTTATCTAATGTGGATGATGATGTTCCTATCTCCCATCTTGAAGATCATATTTCTCTCCTTAAAGGGGATACTACTGATGTTGTCATGGATTTTAAATCTTTTGAAAAGATAATTAAGATTGGGAAGTGTCTTTCTCTACAAGAATCTAATCAACATTTTGAATTGTTACATTCTCATCCTGATATTTTTTCTTGGTCATACAAGAACATTCTTGGTATTGATGAGTCTATGGTGGTTCACAATATTGGTCTATGTCCTGATGCTAAGCCCATGAAGAAAAAGATCTGAAAGATGAATCCCAAGGTTGCATTGCTAGTTAAGACTGAGATAGAGAATCTCTTAAAAGAAGGCTTTATCTGTCCTATTGACTATTTTCCTTGAATAATAAATCTTTTTGTTGTTAGCAAGCCTAATGGTTATATTCACATTTGTATTGAATTTTCTGATCTCAATAATACTTCTCTTAAGGATTATTTTTTGTTTCCTAATATAGAAACTATTGTAGACTTGACTGCAAGCCATGCATTGTTGTCATTCATGGATGGATTCTAAGGCTATAATCAGATTTGTATTAACTTGGAAGATCAATATAAGAAAATGTTCACTACCCCTTGGGGTACTTTTTGTTGGAAGTTTGGAAGTTTGTCATGGTTGATGTAGTTTGGCAACATGAGCATGAAATGAACATACATTGGTTGATTCGGCTGACCCAGTGTTGTCATTGATGTTAAAATTGTGGGGAAGCATTTTTGGTGTCATTTGTATAGTACTAACTATACCAAAAAGTTGATCTATCAGGAATTTGGCTAAGTGTTCTCTTTTGATGATGTTGTGGCTTAGTGCATTAGTTTTTAGGTCCGCACTTCACCACAAGAAGAGGTATAACTTTGAAATTTTAACCATATCATTATGACTAGCTTATACAACTATATTCAAGATTTTGGGAAGTTTTGTGAAGCATATTGGAAGATACCATTGATAGAGTTCAACTCTGTATATCACTATCATCTCTTTGTTTAGTGTATCTTTATGGGAGATTCCAAATTTCCTTGAGAAGAATTTTTTTGTGTTGTGGTTATAAAGATAGTCTCACTAATGTCAGCAAAATGAGAAATTGAAGAAACATCAAATTTAAATTTGCATGTATTTGGAAGCATATGTATAATTGGAAGTTTTTGTGATTAGGTCCAATTCTTGGCCGACCTAATACATGATACGCATTGAGAATATTAATATACATTGTGGATGTCAATTGGATCTATTTTAAATCCATGTCAACCTAAATTAAGTATTGAACATTTTTCTTGAGTTTGAAGATGATTTTGAATCATGTGTGGTGCCAACAAAAACTATTTTGGATTGTTTTTGTTTACATCTTTTTAGGTCTACCTAATTGATGTATGCAAATGTATTTGGGTATATATATGAGATATTTTGGAATTGACATGTGAGATGAGTGAGAATAAATGATATATCGGGTGTGAGTGGTCTCATATGATGTGAACATGAGAATTCAGTGGTGAGAGATCAAAATAAGAGCAAAGTTGTTGAGTGATTGCTAAGAAGAGCAGTACTTTGTATTCAAAGCTTCAAAGGAACTGAAATACTGCATAAGAGAGGTGCACTTTGTATCAATTCATACTTTGGAAGTGAGCCATTTTTGTATTGTACTTATAGCCATCAAGCATTGTTGGAGTTGATTCCTCAATCCTACAACTCCCAAGGAAGAATTGGCAACAATAGTATGAAAACCCCCATAATGATGACAAGGGAGAGCTATGATAGGTCCATTAAAATTGTGTGTCACAATATAGTACATTAAGGTGAAGAGACATCATTGAAATGTGCACATGAGAGAACCTAAAATTGAAAAATGGTGTGAAAAATAAGGCACACACATGTGAAGGTCAACAAGGTTTTGATTACAAAAAACAAGAACATGCAACAAAATCTCCATAGGTTTTTTTTTCTCTATTTCTATGACAAGTGTTTGATTGTTGGTGATCCTTAAGAGTTTTAGGGTTGAGGAATTAACTCCAATAGACACCACCCATATTGAGAACATAAAAATTTAATAAATTATGAGTTTTCATGATGCCTCATTACACAATCATATAGAATAGATGAAGAATGTACATAACATGTTTAGATGAAGATGAGTGAATAATATTTTGAGTAGAATATTAGGAGGAGGATCAAGGTTTGTGTATTGACAATATTGTATGGGATCAAAATAAAATTTAATTATAAATTATATATTGGTATGAATGAACTTGATAGATTGATGAAGGGTAGATGGAACTGCACCCATAGCGTGAATCCATAATCTAGCTACAAAAGGATGATACAAATGAGCTCTTGTCATTAATAAACTATTATAGGTAATGTAACCAGGACCAACCCAATATACATGATCGTTCCTAGAGTTTGGTGACTAATTTTACCAAAACCTTTGATGGATACATTTGTAGGAGAAATGCAAGATGAATCAACATTTATATGATTCAAAAAATTTACACTATATAAATTGAGACCCAAATTATTATCAATAAGAGAAACACTTAATGCCAATGGTATGGAGGTTCATTTTTTTGAATCTCGAGAGAAGGTAGTTATATTGTTGAAAAAATATAAGATGTGTAATTGGTATAGATACAATCTAGCAATGCAGCTAATTCATTATGCACATGGTCAAATAAAAATCTTATGTAAGGCCTCTTGTAGCATATCATAATAATGAGAGGAAGTTTAGATCAACTACCAAAGGAATAAAATTAACTTGAATAGGTTATGGATGCTTAATAATAACATAATCTCAAGAATTCCTAATAGGAAGGTGAGGAGTTGAAAGAGGAAGATAAATAGGGACAAGTGTTACCTACTTGTTTCTTTGAGTATTATAAGTATGGGTTATTGCATGGAAGTCAGTAGCCAAAGGTTGATTAGATTTAATAAAATATTGAGTACAAATAAATTAATCAAATAATCAAATATTTTTTGGAGCACCCTAAATAGTAATGATAGGATAACGATACTGGGGTAAATTAGGGACCCCATGCACTACGATAGTTTTTAAAAATTTAATAATATATAATTATCAATAATTATTTTATTAATATCATTTTGAATAGAAGGATTTTTGTTTTGAAATTTAGAGGTATGAGTCTTGAATAAAATCATTCAATGCCTCATCAAGCAAGTCAAAGTCATCTTGAGAAAGACATGGCCAAAATTGGAGAAATAGATCAAACAGTTTTGGAAACAAAAGGAACTTGGTTCACAAAAATGTAATAGGTGAACCAAGAAAGAATATTAGAAGTAAAAGTGGTGTTGATTTCACCAAAATGTAACATATGTAGGGAAAAAAAATTAAGTTTAGAAAGCCTTTTTCTTTTCCAAGTCAAATGATTTCCTATATTACTCTAGGATGAATCTAGTTTTTAAGAATAAAAAATTTTGATAGTATTCTAATATAAAAGGAGAAGATATTCCCATGCTATCCTAGCTTTCAAGATTTATGAAAAGAAGTTTTATTCCTACGCTAAAATAATGCAAAAAATAGAAATAGTTGATATATTGAAACTAGAACAAAAAATTTAAAAATGAATTTTAGAATAGAAAATCGATGATAAAAAGGAACCTAAAACCAAAATCTAGAAGCTTCTATCCAAGGCACCATGCAATGTACAAACATCTATAATGCACTTTCATCCATACAATATGTGAAGGTTCAGAATCTTGGTAAATTCATATTTTCTTCTAGATTCTCTTGTTCAATTACACAACAAAGAACAAGGGAAATACAAGAACACTCTGAGTGATAAAATACAGTGCATAGATAAAGAAATATAGCTAAAATTCTATATGTTTAAAGAGAATAGAAATGATAAAGGAGAGGAAAATTTATGGAAACCTCTATGTGGTTGATCTTTTCCTCAAATACTTGTATTTGAAGAAAGAGGAGAATTTACAGGATTGTGTATGAGCTTGCCAAGGTTGTTCAAACCCCTATTATGGTTGTTCAATCTCCACAAATATCCAAGATGTAAAAGTGATTAAATAGTGTGTTATTAGCTTGAGTATGTTAAGGCTAAGAACCATGATGATTAAATAAATCCATAGTCTACAAGGATAAACACCCTAGTGTGTATAAAATGAAGCAAGATAATAGGAAGTGGGGAACCACCAAAGCATTTTCCAAGAAATGAGAAGAAAATCGCATATAATGAGCAACATGTGATATATAACCCAACAAGAATGAAACCTGAAGGATATTACCACTCATTGATGGAGGAGAAGAGAGAAGAAGGTGTTGAAGATGCTCACATGAAACCTTAGCTTCAAATTTTCTAATAAGATTTAGTAATGAAGCTTTCCTATTGTAGTAATGGATTATTTTGTTGCATCCAAGAGAGATAACTAGTAAGAGTAAGAGAGGGGAGTTGTAACTTGTAAGTTAGAAAATATTTTTAAAATCTATCTAAATATGTATAGAAGACGTAGAATCTCAATAGTCACATTCAGAGGTAAAAAGTGTTTTTATAGACAAGTAAGCATTACCACAAGTGGAAACAAGTAGTTGAGCAAGTAACAATATTTATTTATTTTTAAATTCATAGGATGCTAACATGTTACATGGATTTCCATGCATCACATTCACATCCTAGAGAAATCACTCAAAATTAAGCATGTGATCCTAGGTCAATAAAGAGAACATGATCATGATGTAGAAACCTGGCAATCTCATAAGGAAAAAATAGGCTAAGGACAAGCTCAAGTAACCCCTAAAACATGCTAGAGAAGTGAATGTTAAAGCACATTCAAAATGTAGCATGAAATTGTGAGAGTATATAATTTTCTACAATATATTTGTTTATATATTTTTGTACAGTCATGTTATTATCTTCGTGCTATATTTTGTTATTATAACTATTTTTTCACAATCTACTTGATTGCCCCTTCTCTTTTGTAATTCTACTTTATTCAATACAAAAAAAATGTATTACAACAACATTGACTACTTATTAAAACACTTATTATTATATCTACTTCCATTTTTGTTGCAATGGCAAATACTAGTTACTACACAACCCATAATTTTTAAGTGGATGATGATGTTACTCTAGATCACAACAATATCACCTTGTAGATGGGCTAATCCATCAAGGCCTACAACAACATTGTAAACAAACATAAATTTTCATTGCTACTATTGAAAGTAGTTATTTGGTTCCAATGTTGTCAATATTGGTTCTTGAAATGTACAAATACAATATTCTTGAACATATATCTAAAAAACAACACTTGAATTGACTTCCACGTTCTAACATGCTACTTGTACAACAATATAAACAAATGTCATTTTATCCCAACTAAACATTTTTTCTTGCAATGTAACATTTATTCTTCCAATATAAAAATTTAAATTTGTGAACCAAAATTTTATAATTGCTTGAATAATTCACTTGTTAGAAATTTATCTTTAAAACTTTGTATTATAAATTCTAAATAAATGATAAATAAACCATATACTTTTAACTATATTACAATAACAAATATTAATAATTTTAAAATATTCATTATATCTACATGAATGTTATATAAGTTTAAAATTTATATTTCCATTTTTTATACTAGGTGCCCAGCCACCCTTGTCGTGGACAATCAATATCTACTCATATTGCTCATCAATATGTGGACAATCAATTGCCGGAAATTATGGATGGTTCCTTTGTCCATTCACTTTCCACGTGTCCCCTACTATCTAATAATAAAATAAAAATATATTATTATCAAGAGATTTTTTAATGATACCTTACAACCGCCCATATTGAGAAAGTGAGGGAACCAAGCTTTCAAAACACTTCATCAAATAAAACGTGGACAAAATACTATGTGAGTGGGGTCATGTATACATTTATTTTTATTTTTGGCACACTCACCTCTTTTTGACATGATTGGAGTTAAGCTCATATTTTGATCCTCCTCTTCATAGACAAGGTCAAAGACGTTATTTGTCAAGAGTATGTAAGGTTGAAAATTGTATAATTTGTATTTTTATTTTATTGTTTAAGATATATTTAATTTATTTTTAAGTTTACAATTCAATAGACGTGATTTATAAGTAAATCAAGTTTTGGTGAATAATTAAGGTCAATTTTAAGTTATTTGTCATGAGATGAGCTATACAATTTCTATAACAAGACTATAAGTGATATGTAATAGCTTCCAAGACTTTGTAGGTCTATACATTCACCTACAACAAATACTACAATGATCTAAATTTTTGCTAAGCCATCTACATCAACATTAGGAGTGATAGTATTTGTTTCAAAGTTGTCTTTACTCTTGACAACCAATCAAAATACAGAGTAGCTTAAGGTGTTCCTTGTAGCAATCTTGTACGTGTGATCCTAAAATTATTGAAGCTTGTAGTAGTGTTGTAGGTGTGGCTGAAAGAAACAAAGCATGCGGTTGAGTGGTTGGGCATTGTCCAACAAGGGATAAAATATCAAATGGAAGTGTATAGTTGGCGAGAACAAAGATGATGATGTGCAAAGAGAAAGTTGTAGAGCCAATTATTTCCTTGACCATAATTTACTTCTTTCTTTGGTGGCATTAGTCTGTGGTGATAGTTTCTTAGACAATGTTGGTTTACCATTGATGGTAATTGTTCATTATTGTGCACAACAATTTGCATCTTGCCAAATTTCAAAAGATGGGGTAACAATTATCATGCTTCAAGGGAGCATTTTGGCCATTATTTTGTTAGTTTCAATAGTGGTATTTTTTCCTAGCTCACCATCTTCTTCATTACTGATGGCCATTTGTCTCCCCTACACATGACACACTCGATCCATAAACTCGAGGCAACTGCATTGCACTCTAGTAAATCTCATATACAATTAAACATGAAATGTTCTCAACTACCTTTGCATGCATTTAACCGCATATAACAGTTGCATGTGATGTATGTGCACTAAAGGATTAAAATAGAAAACATCTCAAATGTGAAACAATTTGTGTCACACAAAACATGTAGCACAAGTTAACTCTAAGCAAAAACCCTCAAATTGGCAAAAAAATCTAGGAATAGTGACCTATGCTCTTAATGCCACTATTATCCAAGAAACTATCACCACATATTAATGTTGCTAAAGAAGGATGTGAATTGCTATTAGGGTAATAATTGGCTCTTCAAATTTTTCTTTTAGCAATTCACCCTCTTTATTTCCATCAACTATACAATTCTTCTTGTCATTACATCCCTACTACGCAATACCAAACCACAAGACCATGTACCCTTTTTCATTCTATCATACCTATAACATTGCTATAGGCTTCAAAAATACTAGGGGAAACTCCTAATAACATTGCTACAAGCAATACCTTGAGATATTATGTTTATTTCTATTGGTAATTGATAGCACAAATGGCTAGTGATTCTTGTTACTTCTAATGTTGTTGCAAGTGACTTGGTAGTAAAATACACATTTATGGCATCTATTGCAGGTGAACATGGAGCCCCACAAATTCTTGGGAAGTTGTTATAGGTGAGTTACACCTTGATGTGAGTGGCTATTAGCTTGTTATAGGTGTTCTTCCAATAACATTGCTACAAGCAATACCTTGAGATATTATGTTTATTTCTATTGGTAATTGATAGCACAAATGGCTAGAGTGATTCTTGTTACTTCTAATGTTGTTGCAAGTGGCTTGGTAGTAAAATACACATTTATGGCATCTATTGCAGGTGAACATGGAGCCCCACAAATTCTTGGGAAGTTGTTATAGGTGAGTTACACCTTGATGTGAGTGGCTATTAGCTTGTTATAGGTGTTCTTCCA
>VDFB02167683.1:0-29682 GCA_007258455.2 Sequoia sempervirens
AACTTATAAATAGTTATGGTAGCCATTTTATCCAATTTCAGAGGTTCACTTATATTAGAATAGGTGAGTATGATGGACTACCTCACAAGTTGCCTAAGTATGCAAAGGATAGGTTCATTATCATTGAAGTTTGTAGGCCAATTGCAAAATTGAACAAGAGATGTGTTGAGAGAAAAAAGGTTGGTATCCCATTCATAATTGGCCTTGGGTATTATCAATGCAAGTCTCAATCAAATGCCCTAAACTTGGAGAGGGATATTGTGAAGTTTACCATTTCCACCTTATGATATGAGATTTCCATTTGATAGCAAAAACATTGTGAAAGACAATCTACATCTGAGTCTCGAATTCTATCACATTCCATATATTGAGGAGTATTGGGCCGACTATTTTGATGATTATGAGGTCAGGAAAAGGAGTTGGATGAGGATGACTCTGAGGCGGATTGTTACTTTCAGATTAGGCTGGGATATTGAAGGTATAGAAGATGACGAAACTAACTTGGTGAATCCAATTTACACCAGTCATAAACAGATATAGCCTATGGTACTAAATGATTGGAGTCTCAGAGAACCCAAAGAACTTGAAAGTAGAACTGTTGCAGTCCTAAAAAGGAATCAAATTTGGTTAGCAAAGAAGAAAAGTGAAGCTTATAAATCTCAACCTAAAGGGAGAAAAAGGACGACAAAACAAGTCAACCCTAGCCAAGTAGGGAGCTCTTCATCAACAGTAGTATCATCTCCCACACAACACACAACACACAACACACAACGGCACTGGGCGATAGTGAAGATGGAGAAGAATCTCGAGAGAAGAGAGGGAATCCCCAAAAGACATGTGGTGATGGTCCTCCAAAGGATAGTGGGATGGAAGATCAAATAGAGAAAGAGAAGGAGAAAGAAAATGAACACGAACAAGAAATTGAGATAAAGGAAGTTGATACCCCTAAAGATCAATCAAACCCATCTCAAAATGTGACTAAGAAGAGTACACAGAAAGGTAAGTCTCCCAATTCCTTTCCTTTTAATTTACAAAATGTAACAAAGACTCCTCCCTTGAAAAGAGCTCTTCAATTTTCAACACCGGTTTCTTCCCAAGCCATTGGTACTGCTTCTTCTCCCTCATGGTTAGAGAATACATTGGCCAGGAAGAGAAAAATAGTACTTGTTAGTTTGCCAAATGATAACATCGTAGGGAAATTATTGCAAAGGTATACTAAATATAAGAAGTTGAAGACTACTTCAAGATTGATGGAAGATAGTAGCTCAAGGCATTTGTTCATAGAGATTGCACATCCATTTGCACAAAGAACCTAGTCAGGCTACTGTAGCTGACTATAACATGACAAAGGTGGATTTCAGACCTCCAAGTAGGGATGGAGATGTTCATAACTTCCAAGTGACTGCTACAAGGTTAGTGGAGAGAACGGAAAAGGATAAGCAAGATAAGGATGAGTTGAAAAAAGCAGTAGAGTTACTCTCTAATTGCCTAAAGTCACCAATGGACCCCTCTCCCAACCTATCAGCCAAGCAAGTTCCTCTTTTGATCCCAATTTTGCAGCTGGAAAAGAGATGGTTAGTAAAGTACAAAGGGGTAGTTACTATGGCCGAATCACTCAAGAATGGGTGATAGATTTGAAAGCCAAAGGTCACCCTTTGATTGAGAAGTTGAAGAAGCTCCATGATGAACTAACACTAGTAAAGAATGCTATCAAAATTGAGGTAGCGAATTGTAAGCAAGAAGGTCTCTCTGGCTATAGGCTAATAAAGACCTGGGTGAGATTTTAGATATGGGATTAGATAAGGCTGCGAAAGAAAAGATTACTTCGTCTGCAAAAGATCCAAGACCCATAATGTGGAGGAAAAGTATCAAGTGGAAAGTTTCTTTCCTAAAATAAAATATCCAAGAGCAAAACAAATTATTAAAAGAGTGCAACCGCATTAATACTGATCTTATCAAAGAGTTCTTGGACTTTGGTTGCCAACTTAAGAAAAGTGATAATGATGGTGTAGCCACAGTAGATGAATTGAAAGAAGGATTTCTGAAGATGGTGGACACTTTATCTGGCGAACAAGCTTTTAATAAGGAGAATATGAAGAAATTGCCTAGGATTGACTCTGCATTGTCTTGGTATGAGAGTTTTCCAGCCAATCTTACCACTAAGATTGACACCATCCATAGCAACAAAGCTCTCTAGAAGCTCAAAACTAAAAATGTTACAATTCCTCAACACATTGAGATTTCGGCTGTCACATAGGCGCTTAAGGACTACAAAGCACACGCGACGTCTAGTTAGCAGCACCCAACAATGGATGAAGTCCCTATGGACCCACCTAATCAGCCATCTCAATAGTAGCCGTGTTTTATTTGAATGTTTAATTTTATAAAAGCTTTAATGTAGTAAACTTTATTTTGCAATTCTTTTAAAGAATCAATTTTCAAGACTTGTGGGCAGTTACACTTTGGAATACTTTAAATATGTAATTAAAGGCCATTTGAAGGGTCCAAATTTTTGATCCTTGTTACACTGTGATGTAAGAGTGAGACTCGATCAAAGAAGGATCAATTGGATTTTCCTTGTTCCTTAAGGATTTCTATTGTCTATGAGCATTTGAAATTTGAATATGATGCTTAGTATTTATCTTTAAGTCAATGAGCTTGGGTAGATGCTGGAATATTATTTTCCTGTGTGAATGTGATATTTCATCTCCTTCTGGGTTGAAGAAAAATTTAAATCTGAATAGTTAGTTATCTATCATTGGTATTTCAATCTTTGTATTGAAGTGTTGGTGGTAGTTGTTTCCAAACCTTATAACCTGTGTGTTCAAATTGATAATTTAAAAATTTACTTCTTAATTTTACTCGCATTTTGTATCATGGCTATGAGCAGATGTTAGTTCACCTTTACTACTTTCTGGTTAAAAGTATACCCAACTCTTAAATTGTAAAAAATCAAAAATCTATCATACAAGGGAGGTGTACCTTAATCAAAATTCAAAGGGAAGTTAATCAATACTTACCCAACTGTTTGTTGCTTATTTGTCTTCAAGTCTAGGCAAAATAGAGTCATTGTATTCATTAATTTAAAGAAGACAAATCTGTTAACTAATAGATTTTTGGTGACTTTGTTGAGGAAGGAAAAAAAGATAATATAGTTGCCTTACACATTCACTATCAGTGTTCTTTCATGAGCAATTATGTTTCTACCACATAATGACGTCTTTCTTGTACTTCAACCAAATCTTAAATGGGTACAAGCCAAATAGGAAGATATTATTTCACAACTGAATACCTTAGCTTGGAGAGTTAGCATAAGTGCAGAAGATGTCATGTCCCCTTCCAGTTGACATCTCTCAGAGCTGATGATTAGCCTATTATGCGACCCTCGTAGGCTGATAGGATGGACAGAGGGTCTTGATGGAGCTTGGCTTGGCTTTGGTTGTCAGAATTTTACCAGTTGGCTTTCGTTCGGGCTCATTCGGACACCATTTGCCTGAGTTGCTATTTTTAGCAGTATTTGGCACTCAGCGAGGCACCCCTGCTATTTTTAGCAGTATGGTTTGGTCACGTGCAGAATCATTCATTCATTCGCCAGCTTCAGACGGTTCGTGAATTGGACACATCTTGAGGGAGATATTAATATTTTAATGGATTAATTAAAATATTAGTTATTCGGAGCTTATATTATAAAGTTATAATATTTTAATATTATAACTTAAGTGAATTGCTGAAGGGGGTCGACCATCATTGAAGGGGCCATTTTTAATTATAATTTATAATTAAAAATGTGATTGAAGACTATTGAAAAATTAAATGAAGAAGTTCGAATTTATTTAAATGATGCCCAATTGAGAAAAGTTGCACTTTTCAAGAATATAAGGCTTTTGCATTGGGATTCGAGCCATTATGTTGAATATTGAAAGTTTGATCAAGTTTTTCTTCCGGAGAACGAAGCCTAGGGTTTCCGTTGTCTACAGGCATTGGAGAACGAGCCATCTTCAGTGTTGCAATTCAGAGACTGTGAAATAACAGTTGATCTATTGCTCTCAGAGAGATTTCTTCATTCAGAAGTGATCACAGAACATTCACGGAGTTTAATCATTCAGGGTTTTGATCAGGGATTCATCTTGGAAGTGATTTTTCATCTTAGGCGCCTATTTTCCATACTCCAGATCAATCCAATAAAGCCGTACAGATTATATTTACTACTGGTACAGATCCGTATTGTCCTTTGCTGCTGTGTAAAAGCCGTACCATTTCCAGAGGAAGGCGAGTTTGCATCTGGGTCCAAATCGCCTTGAGTTTCAGCGTCTTTCAATCACAAAGAGGGACGCCTCAGCAAATGGAGGTATTTTCAGGCGAATACAAGCTAGGAAAAGACATTGCTGAGATCAGGCCGTACTTTTCAAGCTAAAACCAGTCAGCTGCAAATCAGGTTTTTGACTGAAAATTTGTATTATCTTTGTCTAAATCTCAGAGATCTATTATTGAAATGGTTGTAGAACAATAATGAAATCAATGACTATTGTTTCTAGAGTCTCTTAATGTTAGATCTGAACTATTAGTATTTATTTAGGATTTATCAGCAATTTCCTTTCAAAATCGCAATTTTCATTATTCATGCAAAAACTCAAAAAAACCAAAAATACGCAAAAACAATAAAAAACACACAGTTTCAGAAGTTAGCGGAAACAGGGGTTTCTACAGAAGAATACCACAGAGTAAATCAAGCGCTGGAAGAAGAACTTGGTGAAGAAATTAGAACGCTTAGACCGGGACAACAATTGCAAATCATTGACAGGATTGTTGTTTTACCTAAACCTCACATCAGAAGAGATTGAGGATTAAATAATTAACTCTTCTTGAATATCAATCTATAACTACATTGGATTCAAGGAGGTATACAAGAAGTGCATGTGGTAGAAGTGTTAGGGATTCAATTTTTGAAGTGCTGCAAGAAGTTAATTTTTCTAGTTCATTACTCTTTACAAGAAGAATTAAATCTAGAACCAGACCCCCTTCTCCACCTCAGGACATAAATTGTTCCCCCACTTGCCAAGCACTTATTCCACACGATACTATAGTCCCTCTAACTATTAATTTTACTCAAAACATGGCACATCAACCTCTTGTACCATGGGGAGCAGCCATAGGGCGTTTGGCTCTTGGGGTTCAATTGCATGACCTACCCAAAGGTTCTAGGAAGAATCTTCCAAAATTTCGAGGTGATGGAAAGGTTGCTACGGATGCCTTCTTTGCTACATGTGGGGTCCTAGGGGTGCAACTCGAAGATGTGGTTGTTGTAAATTTTAAAGATCAGATTTAATGCACAGAAAATTAATTCAAAATCAGACAATAACACAGCAGAGACTTTGGGAAAACCCTCCTCTTGAGGGAGAAAAACCCAGCAACAAAGATCTCTCTTATATATATAAATAGTGGCAACAAATCTCTTTACAATGAGGCCAATTACAAGGCCAATATTCAGCACCTACACTAGATGCAATGACAGAATAATCTGTACTTCCTTGATATCTAATTCTGCCCTTGAATAAATTCGCAACCTGCTCTTGAAGAAATTCGCACTTGAATGAAGTAATGAATCAAACTTGCTTGATGATCAAATGAAGGGGAAATGACCTTGTATAAATATACATTGATAGAGAGGTCGCACCTCTTCAAGAGATAGGTCGGCCAAGATAATTACAAATAATAAATGCTAATTTCAAGGAAGGTCGGCCATCAATAAATTTTCTTCATGAATAATTGCGCCAATATATAAGAGCTTTGTCTCTTCACAAAAATCGTGTATAATAATTAAATAGGCCATGCCTATCATTTAATTATTATCTCCATGTAATCTAGCTGGAAGGATTCGCCTGAAGCTGCAATCATCATTAACACTCCCTCTCAGCTAGGGAGAGAACTTCCAGCTACACAAGACTTATCACTTCAACGTGATGTCTACCACATTGGCTACAACCAAATGTGAAAAGAAGAATATCACCTCAACGTGATATTAGATATCGCCTCAACACAATATCAACCATAATGGCCACAACCATACTATGGTGTGTACAAGTGTTCATCACTTGCGTGATGTTGTCACCTCAACATGACACTCACAAGTACAAGATGTGTCATGGAGTCACACACATGACATCCACCATGACTCAGGCTCAGAGGGTGGAAACAAGGGCTTTCACCTCAAATCTCAAAGAGAAATGCATTAAACAAGGGATTTCACCTCAAACTTCTCTCTCAGAGAAGAACTCATTAAACAAGGCTCACTGATACTGAGACTCTTACTCAGTCAAGGTTGGATTCTCCACCATACCAAGCTTTTCTCGAAAGTACACAAACTTTATCGTGGCGAGAGGCTTGGTGAGAATATTTGTCGTCTTCTCATCAGTGCTGATGTACCTCAACTGTACAGCCTTCCTCAGTACCATATCCCTAATGTAGTGGTACTTGATCTAAACATGCTTGGTTCTGTCATGGAACACAGGATTGACAGAAAGCTTCTCACAACTCTGATTATCACAATGAATGATAGTAGGCTCCATTGAATTTCCAAACAATCCTGCAAGGAGCTTACAAAGCCATACTGCTTCTCGAGTTGCCATACAAGCTGCAATGTACTCTGCCTCTACTGTACTCAATGCTACAGATGACTGCTTCCTGCTGCACTAGGAAATCATAGCGGAACCCAAACTGAAGCAACAACCAGAGGTGCTCTTCCGATCTGTGACACAACCTGCCCAATCAGAATCATTAAAACCATGTAACTCCAAGTCTGCATCTGAAGAATACCTCAACCCATATCCAAGCAGGCATAAAAGTATCTCGGGGATATGTTTAGCTAGCAACAAGATGTATCGGCCGGATCACACATAAAGGCGGCTAAGTGCACTTCTTGCATAACAAATGTCGGGGTCTAGTGTTAACTAGATACATCAAAGATCCAATGGTTATGCGTACAATGTAGGATCCACCAAGTCTGAATTAGTTGCAGCCTCCTTCAACTTATGTAGGTTGGTCTCCATAGGTGTAGACATGGATTTGCAATCCATCATGCCAAATCTCTTAAGTATATCAATGGTGTACTTCCATTGACTTAAAATCATCTCATCTGGTTTCTGCCAGACTTCTAAGCCAAGGAAGTAATGCATGAGCCCAAGGTCCTTCATCTCAAATTCAAAAGTCAATTCCTTCTTACACTCAAGAATCAAGTGATCTTCTCCTGTAAGGATCAAATCATCAACATATAAAACCAAAATTAATGCTTCACCATTGATTACCTTGAAGTAGAGATTCGAATCAGCATCATTCTTTAAGAAACCCAAGCTTGATAGGTAACGATCAATCCTTTCGTACCAAGCACGAGGAGCCTGCTTAAGACCATACAAGGCCTTCTTCAGCTTCCAAACATGTGACTCCTTTCCATGAACCTCAAATCCATCAGGTTGCTCTATATAAACTTCTTCCTCAATTACTCCATTGAGAAAAATTGTCTTCACATCCATCTAGTGAATCTTCCATCCTCTAGATGCAGCAATAGCAATGATGGTTCTGATTGAAGTGTAGCGAGCAACAATAGCAAATGTTTCTTCATAATCAACTCCCTCTTTCTGAGAAAACCCACGAGCCACAAATCTTGCCTTGTACTTCTCAATGCTCCCATCTGCAGCATGCTTAATCTTGAAGAGCCATTTAGAAGATACCATGGACTTGCCCTCGGGTCTAGGAACAATGTCCCAAACATCATTCTTAAGAATTGATTGATATTCCTCTACCATAGCATCTCTCCAAAACTGATGACTGGATGCTTCCTCAACACAGGTAGGCTCAGATTCTATAATCTGACTCATTAAGGCAACATAACTAGAGAACTTATGTGGCCTTTTACTTTCTCTGAATGTGCCTCTAGGAGCTGCAAAACTTTCAGCCTCTTTCATAGTGTGCCTGGCCCATAGAGGTCTCTTTCTCCCAACAACAATGTCAGTAGGCCCATCGGTAGGTTCCAAGGGTTCAACAGGATCAATATCTTCTTTTGGTTCTGAAGTCTCCCTCTGAATCTTAGGAGTATGGTCAACTTCCATATCAGGAGACTCTTCATTATCAATCTCCATATGAATCCCCGGATCTCACGAATGCAACATCTTCCTCAATGTGACATCCTACTGATCTCGATCAACCCATTTCGGAATGTATATCCTGTAGGCTTTTGATGTCTCATTGTAGCCCACAAAATATTCCCTTCTTGCGAGGCTCCAACTTGGTTCTCTTTTCCTTTGGAACATGAACATAGACAGGACATCCAAAGAATCTCAAATGACTGACTTCAGGCTTCTTCCCTGTAAAGGCTTCTTCGGAGTCATATTCTCCAAGATCTTATGAGGACTTCTGTTCTGAACATATACAGCCGTCCTGGAAGCTTCTGCCCATAAGAAGGTTTGCAAATCTTGATCATGAATCATGGCCTTTGCTGCTTCCACGATTGTCCTGTTCTTTCTTTCTACAACACCATTTTGTTGAGGATTATAGGGAACACAAACTCCCTCTTAATCCCTGCATCAATACAAAAATTTTGAAAATTGCCAGAGGTGTATTGTCCACCATTGTCAGATCTAAGGACTTTAATTCTTTTACCAAAAAGATTTTCTACCAAGGCTTTAAACTCTTTAAACCTATCCAACACTTCCTTAGACTCTTTAGATTTCAAAAAATAAATCCAAGTCTTCCTAGAGTGGTCATCAATAAAAAGAACATAATACAAGAATCCACTCGAAGACGTAACAGACATAGAACCACATAAATCAGAATGAATAAGGTCTAAAATACACTTAGATCTATTTTCACTACTATGAAAAGGGGCTTTTATATTCTTACCCAATGCGCAGCCCTTGCAAGTACCTTCGTGCTCCTGGTTGAACTTCGGAAGGCCCGACGCCATCTTCTCCATGATAGGTAAAGCTCGGAAGTGTAGGTGAGCCAATCTCCAATGCCAAAGATCACATAGACTTGAAGAGTCATGAACCAAAGCTTGTAAAGAACGTGTGCAGACCTTGTAAAGGTTTTCATGTCTAACTCCAATTACTTGAGCATCCTTGAAGCTAGAGTTCTCCATCCATACTAGAACTTTGCCTTTGGAGAAGGCAACTTGATATCCTTTATCTTCCAAGGCTGAAATAGAAATAAGATTGCGCTTGATTCCAGGAACATAAAGAACATTACTCAACTGAAGTGTGATGCCGGAATCCAAATGAAGTGAAGAGTTCCTAATTCCTTTCACGGAGTAGCTAGCCTCATCTCCAATGATGACTTGCTCGGAAGACTCCTTCTCCACCAATCTTGAAAAGTGCTCATTAAAACCGGTGATGTGTCGTGAAGCTCCACTGTCGATTATCCAAGTGTTGGTGTCAGAAGGTACACTGCTTGATAATGCTGAATAGAACAAATATTCACTTGAATCCTTTTGTGGAGAGGCATCATCAACATCCGTAATGGTGACTTGTTGCTTAGGTCTAGTTGGACAATGCTTAGCAAGTGGCCAAACTTATCACACCTAAAGCATTGAATCTTGGACATGTCTCTCTTCTTCTTGAATGGAGGTGCATCATCATTTCCCTTGTCTCGATTCCTCTTGAAGAAACCCTTCCTTCCATCTTTTCCTTTCTTCTTTGAAGTATGGGTGGCGAGAACATGAATGTCTTCATTCTTTGAACTTTGACCAACGCCTCTTGCCACCAACCTTGATTCCTCTTGAATGCAATCAGATCTTAGGTGATCAAACTTAGGCAATTTCGATCTTGCATTGATTCCCTGGATGAAGGATTCCCAAGACAAAGGTAGACCATTGAGAGCGAGCATGGTCAAGTCTTTGTCATCAACCATATGCCCTATTGTTGAGAGCTGATCTCTCAAATCTGAAATCCTCATGAAGTATGCAATAACAGATTCTCCCTTTGACATCTTCACATGATGCAATTGATGCTTTAGTGCAAGTGCTCGGCTGGTATTGTTGATTTCGTACATCTCTTCCAAGTTTTTGAACATATCTCTCGCTGTCTTCAACTTAGAGATGATAGGAACAATATGATCCTTGACGGAATCAACCAATATCTTCATTGCTTTAATATCTTTCTTTACCCACTGCAACTTCTCTTCTTCCTCCTCAGGTTCAGGAACGCTAGACTCCACGAACTCACCCAAGTCATTTTCATGCAAGGTAAGCATGATCCTAAATCTCCATGAAGTGAAGTTAGATGCTCCCTCGAGCCTATCCTCAATCTTCAAACCATTCACCATCTTGACTAGTGTAGACAAAAGAACAAGTAGGGTATGTTGATTAGCAATAATCTGATCACGATCCTCTAAAACCCGCTCTGATACCATGTAAATTTTAAAGATCAGATTTAATGCACAGAAAATTAATTCAAAATCAGACAATAACAAGCAGATACCCTGGGAAAACCCTCCTCTTGAGGGAGAAAAACCCAGCAACAAAGATCTCTCTTATATATATAAATAGTGGCAACAAATCTCTTTACAATGAGGCCAATTACAAGGCCAATATTCAGCACCTACACTAGATGCAATGACAAATAATGTCCTGTACTTCCTTGATATCTAATTCTACCCTTGAATAAATTCACAACCTGCTCTTGAAGAAATTCGCACTTGAATGAAGTAATGAATCGAACTTGCTTGATGATCAAATGAAGGGGAAATGACCTTGTATAAATACACATTGATAGAGAGGTCGCACCTCTTCAAGAGATAGGTCGGCCAAGATAATTACAAATAATAAATGCTAATTTCAAGGAAGGTTGGCCATCAATAAATTTTCTTCATGAATAATCGTGCCAATATATAAGAGATTTGTCTCTTCACAAAAATCGTGTATAATAATTAAATAGGCCATGCCTATCATTTAATTATTATCTCCATGTAATCTGGCTGGAAGGATTCGCCTGAAGCTGCGATCATCAATAACAGTTGTAAGGTTATTTGTTGAATCTTTAATAGATGTTGCAGAATGGTTCTACCATATACCTAATGGGTCAATTAATTCATGGGATGTCATGAAAACTAAGTTTGAAAGTAGATTCAAGAGTGTTGGAGATGAACATTCCCTCTTATCTCAACTAACTCAATTGAAGAAAGAGATTCATGAGCCAGTGAGAGAGTTCGACGCCAAATTCAACAAGATAGTCAATAAAATTGACGCCACCAAGAGGCCTACTGCAGAAAACCAAAAATGTTTTTAAATTAATTTCACTAGCACACATAACACTTGTACTTCTATCCCTTCTTACTTTGCACACATAGCACAATTCTACTTTTCATCATTCACTCACACCACCATATAAATTTATTATTTGTTCACAAATCTTTAATAAATTTGTACTTGAAAACCAAGAAAACTTGTGAATCTGAAAGATAAATCGATTTTCTCTAAATCCTAGAAAACCCGAATCAATAAGCACACCTATGAATTCTAGATGAATCTGCCAAGGTTGGCTGAAATGGGTTTTTGTCCAATCAACCAAGAAAGAACCCAAGGGTTTTCATCCTAGGGTTCGCTAAACAGAAAGCACAAGTTCTCAAAGCTCTCCAAGAAAAAAAAAGTCAAGAATGAATTTTTAGTTTGCTCTCAACCCCTTTTATATCCATCTTTGAGAGAATTACTTTATTTTATTTTATTTTATTTCATTTTCCCGCTCATAAAGTGACCCACTTTATAATTTTCCATTGACATAAAATAAAGGCACTTTATTAAAATAACCAAGGTTTGACATTTAATTAATTAAATATAAATAATCCTGAGAAGCTTACGACTATTTAAAATTTAATTAATTGATTGTTTGTATGATTTTTTTAAATAATTAAAATTGGACGTCTTTTAACTTATTTATTTTCAACAACTTAATTTTAATCATTTAATTATTCTCTAAGCTCAAATAAAAGGAGACATTACATGCCTTGAATTCATGTAAGCAAAATGTAGTTGTTCATATTTCTTAGATCATCAATTTGCATTACAATATCAATTTAAGGGTTTATGTCAATGATTTGTATATTTGGAGTAGATGGCAATTAGGTTTAGTTTCATTGTTTATTCATAACCAAAAAAAAAAAATTGAATAAATCAAAAACATTTGATTAGGGACATTACAATGGTATTAAAGCAAGAGATCTTGCCAACCTTTTTGGGGTGGATCTATTTTTGTGATGCAGATCTGATTTGACACAAGATAGTGAAAAGAAATTGAGATATCGAGGCAAAGAAGGCAAGAAAGAGAAGAGGAAGCCATAGGAGATAGAAGAGAGGAAACAAACAAAGAGAAGATGACTAATGAGATCCAATACACCATAGGAGCATCAAAGGCAGAAATAGGCAAAGCCTTGAAAGGATTTGGTGAGCAAATGAGTGCATCTAGGCCAAATAAAAATAATTTGACAAAAGGGAGTAATTCAGCCAATGAAAGGATTTACATTAAACCACCCTCTTGGGACTCAATCCCGCAATGCCAAAATTTTACATTGAGTCCCACTTTCTTTGAGCTAGTTTTTCCCATCGCATATTACCAACCTAAGAAAATTTTAATGGGCATCTGTGTCAAAATGTTAAAACCTTGGATCTTCTTTTCTGTTTGTGGGTTATTGTCCAAAACTTGCTAAGTATGAAGAGGGTTGGTGACTTTGGAGGTTTGAGAACCTCTTAAACCTCTGACCAAGTTCCAAGTGAGCCAAAAGCTCTGCCATGTTCAAAGAATGCTCAGATTGCCAACATAAGGAAGGGAATGAAGAATGAAAGGATGCTAAGTCAGATGCAAGGATTCCTAAACCTGTTGAACCTCTGACAAGGTTCATGAAAATTAAAAGGCTCTTATTACTCGAAGGTGCATTTCCTTTTATTTTAAATTATTTTCAACATTTTGGCACCTAGGTGTACCCAACACATAGGAAAGTGCAAGATATTAAAACATTTGGTGTAACAATGAGCACCAAATGCATTTAATGGCCTCGCCACTGTTACACCTGCATTCTTCAATCAAATTGCCCATAATCTGATTTGCTATGCTGAATAACAAGTTCACAACATGTTTGCATTCAGGGCTAACATTTTTTGTACTTGTGGACCTCCTTGATTGTTCTTGAGCATGAATTGGGCTGCATTTTTGGGGAAATTTGTCCTTGTTTCTGCCTAGACACCCATTGCTAATTACCAATCATGCAATAATTGATTCCTATAGCTGATTTGCACTAGTGATTTTTGCTGTTGGTGGTAGAATTATTTAAGTCAGCTTTTTTCCTTCATTTTGGACGTTGGTCTTTGTTGTTTTCAAGCTACTGCAATACAAAAGTATCTAGGGCTTCAACTTTTGTAACTGTACTTTCCATTAGCACTACTCTCTAAGTTGCAGAGAGATAGCTATTGTAGTAGATGTATGTAGCTGCATGTCTCCTTAGTTGGTCATTGGTATTTTAGAGTGTTTCAGAGCATAGAGGTGTGACAAGTCCTCTTCTTTGTAAACTTTATCTCACCATGTCGCTAGTGTGATTATATCAAATATTTGAAGAGTGTTGCAACACTCTAATTTATTGTGTTACGTTAGATGTGATAGTCTCTTGTCTACTATGAATGAATGTTAATGAGTTAAGAGAAGGATCACTAAGTAGATGTTGTTTGAATGCATCATACTACTCTGCAACCCAAGAAGGTACCGATCTTGAAGGGTTTGACCCTCCACCCACACTAAAACCATAAAAAAACAATCACCAATTAGTGTAGGAGTTAGTTTTAGGATCCAAATATGTTCATGATTTAGTATCATAAACCAAGCAAGACCTAATTACTAAACCAGTCAATGAGTCATGTTCAATGTATCTATGGAAACATAATTGGAAAACATTTCAAGAGATCGTATTACTTCTTTACCTGTAGATGCATGTGCAAAGTATTTATTAACTATAAAGAGGTTTTACTAGAACAAGTTGAGCTTAATCTATTGACAATTATTGACATTAAGCTCACATTTGTGTATAGTTGTTGTGAAGTGCAGTAGTTATTCATTCTATTCGATTTGAATGCCTATTAAGGCATACCTCTAGGAACACTCTCCTAAGTTTAAGTTCAACCAAAAGTGAAGGGGAGATTATCCACTCTCACTAATTGGCTTTTAACTCTCAACAATCTATGAATGAACCCTAATTCTGCTATCTTGAAGACACCCCTGGCCTAGATAGTTGAGTTGAATTCTAGGATTCTAGAGCTGTGGTTTTGGGACCAAACAGAATGGCATCGTTGTCGAGGACGATTTTTTGGTTTTCATTTTGCAAACTCTTGCAACATATTCATTAAAGAAGCTACTCTATACTCGTAGTTGTTCGTTGTGTTTGGACAGGCACAGATAATCAATAGGGAAGCTATTCTTGCTTGATACTTCAAATTTTCAGTTGTTGGGAAAAACTTTGCCTCTTCTTGAGTGAAGAGTGTCAACTCTGTTTTAGTCAAACTTGGAATTAATTTGCAAATCAAGAGACTTGGTGATGGAGAGAAGAAGGCAGCTCAACTACCAACAAGAAGAAAATGAAGCTTCTACTAATTCACAAAGACATCCATCTTGGAAAGCTTTAAATAATGGTATGTCATTCAGACATATCTCTCAATTTTCAAAAGTAGAAATAGCAAGTAGATATGATTTATATTTTGATTCAAGAGATCAACACCTATTTACTTCTGAAGATTCAACTGCTGCATAATTAGAAAACAAAAAAATATGTGTAGGTTTGATTATGGAAATATAGATGGTACGAATGTTGGTAGAAGAAATAAGGATAGGAATTATGGTGTACATTCTGCTAGTGAGTATTTCACTTCTCCCAGCACATCATACAAATCAGAAATTGAATATAAAAATTGATAAATTAGCTCAGAGAGGAGACACAAAAACAAATGGCAATTGTTTAGTGACCAGAGCCTCAAGTAAAAAAAATGCTATGCTTCTTGGAAGTATGAACTAGGATAAAAACTATAGTGCACAAAATTTTGGCACAAATTATGTAGATGTGGAAACATATAATATTGGCTAATATCCTTTTCTTCCCAAGATGCCATAAAAAGAAGTTGAACATAATGAGGTGTTGTATCACCTTAAACTGAAATGCTAGCAACTTCTTGCTAAGTTTGAATTGCAGAATTCTCAACTTCCCACCCTTAAGAATCCAAAAGTCCTCTCAATGAGCAGAGAGGAATATCTTCATTATGAAGATAAGTTTTCTAAGTGCTATGAAGAAGAAGATTATCACTGTTTTGCATCATGGTATAACTCCATTGATGGAGAAGAAGATGAGTATGGTATGATGCAGGTGATCTGGAATTGTCAAATGATCATAGTGCTAGTACAGAACAATATGAGTTGCCCACTAACAGAATGCAACATCCACGGGAACTCATGCAGATATCCCTATAGTCCAAGATACTATGTGAAGACATGACAACCCATATAGATGCAGCTATGGTGCAAGTAAGAAAAGAATATCAGCCAGAAGATGAATATGAGCTTGCACTAAATAATGATACTATTGTTAGATGGGCGGGGCGCCTAGCTCAATTGACTAAAGCATCCTGTTGCAGCCAAGAGGTCATGAGGTCTAGTCTCCCCCCAAACCCGTGGTACTGGAGGGCGTGTCGAGCCAACGTCACCAGTGACGTGAAATTTTTTTACCTGGCGCACTGCAGTTTATAGGGGGGCAGTTACCCGATTCCGATTCCTGCAGTCTAAAAAAAAGAAAAAAAGATACTATTGCTAGATCGTGTGATTTTTCCATAGGCAGAATAAAATATCACATCAAGAAAAGAATAAAATCAAGAACAACAATATAACAACAAAGGTGACAAAGAAAATAATTTTTTCAATGAAGTAGTCGATAGTTAAAAAGAATGAGGTGCTAGCAGCTCAAGAACATAAAATTCACAAAGGAGAAAATTCAAACAATGATGAGGCAGAATTGGTTCAGTCCCTGCTATTGGACAGATGCAACTTTACAAATGAGATTCTACCATTGACGCTGGTCTGAGTTTTCTCTTGAGGAGTCACAGTGAAAAATATGAGGTTGCTATTTGTAACATCCAATTTGATGTAGCCTCTAAGGTAAGCACGATTTCAGATGATGATTATATGTGCAGATGGATAGAAAATGGTGCAGATGCATCGTGTGACAATGATGCTGATGATAATGGCAACCTAATTACCTATATACAACTAGGTAGGTCATCCATGAACGATGATAATGAAGAAACAAATGACCACCTACATTATGAGAATGAGATAAATGACCCTGCTGATTGTAATAGCCAAGTAGACAAAAGCGAAGATATGTGTACAGATGAAAAGTCAAATGTATCAGCTCTTAAGGCTGATTATTAAGAGTTTATACATGAAAATGATGTAAAGGATACAAGATACTACTTTCTTGTTTGATATTTTTCCTCTTTTGTCCCTATTTCTGATATTGAAGCTACTAATGATTGTTTGCATAAGGATGGTGTAAACGTGACAACACATGATAAATTTTTTGATATCAATAGTAGTGTAGTTGATAATTATGAATTTAAAGACCTTGCCCTTGAAGATTGCAAAGGTGGTGATCATGTCAACACATATGACAGCTTGTTTGTTTAGTGCAAGACAAGTGGTCTTCCTCATGCAGAGTATGCTTCAAAAACGTCACAAGAAGGTATAACTACAGCAGTGAATGTGGAAGATGAAATGTGTCATAGGTCTGATTTTAGTTGCACATTTGACATGGCTAGTTGCCAAAGTGAATCTACAACAGTGACACAATCAGAGGAGCTCAGTTCTTCACATAAGGTGTCTCAATGTACTGATGTGTGTGCTGGTGAAGAATGTTTCAGTGCATGTATAGGTGGTGCATGCTATCAACCTATTATTCAAGAGCTTGATGATGCTCACACCTTCCCTGTTGCAAGGTGGAAGAATGAATGTGAAGGTCAAGTTGTTGGTCTGTAGGGTGAGGAAGAAGAGCAAATTATTGATCATTTTCTTGCCAGCAATTTTTACACAATAGGTTATGTTGAAGCACAAAAAATGAAGAGGCAATTGAAGACTATGATTCTTCATAGGAAGTGACTCAAATGTCTAAGTTATATGCTCAGAATGCAAAGTTGGTTTTGGATCATCTTTGTGATTCACTAATGGAAAACTACATGAGCATTTGTGGTGCAAATGGGCTGCAAGCTTTAAATGAATTAGAGCATCTACATGATTTAGCTCAGCTTGAGGTTGTACTTGCATATGATGTATTTCAATTTGATGTTCAAGAAGACATTTTGCCCATGTTGATTTATGTGCAGATTTTAGCATGCTCCACGTTCCCATTGAGTTGGGAGGTATGAGTCAGCATATGGATGAGCATGAGGATGGCTCCTATTAATTGTGGTTGCCATGTTCTAATGACTTTCATCTCTACCTCCAGCATGTGTGATGCCCCCATCACAAAAGAAAATCTAAGATAAGTATACATTTAATATATTTATATATTTGCATTCAAATAGAGTAATCATTATAGAACATTTTCATTTAACTCATATATATAAACGTGACTAACTTGGGTACCATTGGTGACAGATTAGAAGAAAAGATCCTAGAAGAAACTAAGATGTTTTTGCTTGAGGACAAGCACAGTTGGGAGGGGAGGACTGTCATGTCCCCATTTTGGGAAAGAGAAGAAACTATTAAGGCATTTAAGAATAAAGCTTAGGAAAAGCAAAACATGATGGCTCTTGATTAAAACAAGAGATGAACTCTTGAATGTAATACCTTCAAATGAGTTAATAAGATATTCTTTTTGTACGAGCACAGAACTTGATGATAATATGCATGTAAAGGCTTAAGGCTGGATATACTTAGGAATAAGATATCCAGAAGGCCTAGGAAGAGGTAACACAAACCCTTTTCCTAGGATTGGATGACCCTTAAAGGTATCCCGAGGGCCTAGGAAGAGGTAACACAACCCCTTTCCTAGGATTGGATACCCTTAAGAAAGAGAACCTGGGAAGAAGTGACACACCTAGGATTGAATACCATTGAAAAAGGTGTCCCGAGGGCCTAGGGCGAGGTGACATAACCCCTTTTCCTAGGATTGGACACCCTTTAAAAGATATTCTGAGGGCCTGGGAAGAAATGTGTCCTCTCCCAGGAAGGCTGGATATACTCCATAATGAGTTATCCAGAAGGCCTAGGGAGAGGTGACACAACCCCTTTCCCTAGGATTTGAATATCGGGCATCCCGAGGGCCTAGGAAGAGGTAGCACAACCCCTTTTCCTAGGATTGGATGACCCTTAAAGGTATCCCGAGGGCCTGGGAGGAGGTAACACAACCCCTTCTCCTAGGATTGGATACCCCTTAAAGGTATTCCAAGGCCTAGAAAGAGGTGGCACAACCCCTCTTTTCTAGGATTGAATACCCTTGAAAAGGTATCCCGAGGGCCTAGGAAGATGTAACACAAACCCTTCTCCTAGGATTGGATATCCTTTAAAAGGTATTCCAAGGGCCTGGGAAGAAGTGTCACATCCAGGATTGAATACCCATGAGAAAGGTGTCCCGAGGGCCTAAGACGAGGTGGCATACCTCCTTTTCCTAGGATTGGATACCCTTTAGAGGTATTCCAAGGGCCTGGAAGAAATGTGTCCTTTCCTAGGAAGGTTGGATATACTCCATAGCAAGGTATCCAGAAGGCCTGGAAGGAGATTAGTAGTAACAAGATGTTACAATCTTTTTCCAGGATGAAGAAGAAGTGTCACATCCAGGATTGAATACCCATGAAAAAGGTGTCCCAAGGGCCTAGGACGAGGTGACATAACCCCTTTCCTAGGATTGGATATCCTTTAGAGGTATTCTGAAGGCTTGGAAGAAATGTGTCCTTTCCCAGGAAGACTGGATATACTCCATAGCAAGGTATCCAGAAGGCCTGGAAGGAGATTAGTTGTAACAAGATGTTACAATCTTTTTCTAGGATGAAGACCATTGTACCAGCCAAGAACGTCTAAAGATCAAGGAAGAAGAGACTTATGAGGATTGCTTGAGGACAAGCAATGTCAAGCAGGGGAGACTTGTGATGTCCCCATCACAAAAGAAAATCTAAGATAAGTATACATTTAATATATTTATATATTTGCATTCAAATAGAGTAATCATTATAAAACATTTTCATTTAACTCATATATATAAACGTGACTAACTTGGGTACCATTGGTGATAGATTAGAAAAACAGATCCTAGAAGAAACTAAGATGTTTTTGCTTGAGGACAAGCAAAGTTGGGAGGGGAGGACTGTCATGTCCCCAAAATTAGAACACTCTGAGATACAAATAAGTGAAAATGAATAACACAATACATATTAAAATTATAAAAGAAAATATTATCGTTTTAATATATTTATAATTACAATCATCATAAGATAATATTGTAATTATAAATATATATCAACGATACACAATAAAATACATTAATATAAATACTATCATAATTATCAAATAATTATTAAGAGATAATATTATAAATATTAAAATATACATATTTAAATAATAAATATAAATAATACTATAAATAATATTACAAATAAATTAAAAATAAAATAGTAAAATATAATACACATCAAAACAAAATGATAAAATGAATATAATTTGAGATATCATTAAGGAATGTTTAACTAAAGGTCATGTCCATTTGTGGGGTTATCTCTATTCAAAGAGATGTCTCTCTTCATGGAGGTATAAGGATATAAAATAAGTTTGTGGGATGGGTGGAAAAAAAAAAGGAAGAAAGATATATTAAATACACATCAGATTTTAAGAAGAAGATAGAAGAGTAAAGGAATGGAGATATAAAAGGAGATCTATCAATAGTGTGTAGAGAACAATAAAAATAGAAATTAGAAAGGTTTGGAATTAGTTTTCAAAAGGAAACAATCATTTCAAAAGGTTGTGTCTCTTCTAATGAATGTCTCTTTTCAAAAAGATACATCTTCTCATTTGAATGTGAAGATATAAAAAGAGAAAGAATGAGATATGTATAGGGAGAAAGAAGGAAATGGAGAATAGAAGGGGAAACAAGAGATAAAATATAGATTGCAGATCATCTCAAATCTATAGACAGGTAGATGGAAAGTAGATAAGTATTTTATAAATATAAGAAGATAAGTATTTAATGAATTTAAATAATAAGTTAGATAAATGTTTGTACATTTAAATAATGATGTTGATAAATACATCATGGATTTAAATAATAGTCTAATTAATAGTAATTCATACATGATGCTATTTATTTAATGTTATCTATTTTTTATTGATTAATAAATCATGCATGCTACTAATTATCTTATAACATTGCGGATATGTTATGCTCCATTGACATTATTGTATGTAATTACATATATATATAATACGATTATACAATAAAGATACTTGTAGCAATTATTGAGCCTTATAAGTAATGTTGATTATTTGATAGAAAAATCAATAAATTTATGAATGTCTTTATCCTATGATTGATCAAGAAAAGGAGAAAAGAATGCAATATGAACACTAGACCATCATAAAAGGATATCTTCAATGAAATATATCGAGCCAATTTTTTTTATTTTTTTTGAATGTGATTACAAACAACCATGCACCCGTTAGGGTTAGCAAATAACTAAACAAAGCAGAATTCAACTCTAACCAAGGATGTACACCAGGATCCCAAGATGGGCAAGGTGTTAGCATGTGGTTAGAGGATCTCGATGCAATGCACAAACTGAAGTAACCCTAACCAAGGATGCGCCAAATGATGGCGTGCATATGGTCAGAGGATCCCTATCAATTATAATGCAAAAAGTAACTCAACACCAAGTATGTGCTATTCAATCCAAGATGGAAATGAGGCGACCATATGGCGGAGGCTAAGTCACCGTATTCGTCGAACCTGAAGCATGAGGTTCGAATTTAGGCGAATTTCAATTTTTTTCTTCAAATTCGTTGAAGTTCGCCTAATTCGCCTATAAAGAAACCCGCGTAATTTTTTCATTAAAATATGCTTTTTAAAAAATGCTTTCACATTTTCTAAATTGCGTTTTAGGGTTTTCGACCTTTTTTTTTAATAAAATGCAGGTTATCGAAGGCTTCAAGCACAGCGTTTTAAAGGCAAATGAAGGCTTTTATTCGTGTTTCAAATTTCCGCCACGTTTTTGGTGTCTTCGGCCGCCGCTCAGTATCGTTGATTTGCTGCAAAGATTTCGCCCATTTCCTTAAGTATCGTTGGTTTCTCAGGAGTCGATTTGCTGCGATTTATATTTTTTTCTGCTAAAAAAGAAGTCCAATGTATTCGCACGCACCTCCAATCGGGCCAAAATGGATCAATTAGTTTTTTTAAAAATTCATGTCTTTATAAAATGTAACGAGTCATTTAGGTTTCTAGTAAAAGATATTTTTTAATATTAAGTATATTTTATTTAAATTGGATTTTTAATAAAAATTTAAGATTGAATATATTTATATTTAAATTTTTAATATTATTTTCTTTTATTGTTTTATTGAATTCTATTTTTTAATGTGAACATTTAATAAATTAAAATTTAATTAATTTAGATTTTATATTATTAATATTTAATGTATAGAATTTAGCAAATTTAAATATTTGAATTAAATTTAATTAAATATTATATTATTAATATTTAATGTATAAAATTTAACAAATTTAAATATTTAAATTAAATTTACTATATTATTTTTTTTGTTAAATAATTTTAACTTATTATATACAAGGCGAATTTAATCCGAATTTTTTACTTTTCGAATTTTTTCCTTGTCGAACTTCATTTGAATTTCAATGTTGTCGAACTCGAATTCGAATTCAAACCTGGTGACTTAGGGCAGAGGTATAGAGGAATTCAAATGCAACTTCAGAATGTAAGTAGGTGGCAAGCCAGCCTCTTCCACTTATCCATTGGGTATTACAAACTAACAAGTATAAAGTAAATAGGCGGCAAGCCAGCCTCTTCCACTTATCCAGTGGGAAATACAGTAAATGAAAGAGCAGAATATAGAATGCTGACAGTACTACTGTTCAGCTTACAATATGAGAGTTTAGTTTGCGAAAGCACAAGATGAGGAAGTTCACAATGCTGCTACAATGTTTAATATTGCTCTTAATACTCTCAATGACTCCCATTCCAAACCTAACTCAAATGGTGGACTTTATGCACGCTGTCATGACTGAACCAGGACTGAAAATACCAAACCAGCAACACAGAAACTCAATGGAAAGCTCACAACTCGCTCAATACTCACCCAAACTACATGAAAACTGATGCAAAATACCTTTCTAATGATGGCGCCCAAGATGACAACAAGAAACTGACCCCAAATGCTGATATTTATTTTTGGCATGAATCCCAATGAGAGCACAGAAGGTACGGCTGCAAGGAGGGGCGATCTTGGCTTATAAAATTGGAGACTTCATCAAAAATTCCCAAACTTCTCTGAGAGGGGCGCCCTTGCCTAGCAAATGCATGGGTAAACTACCCAGAACCAAAATAAAATCACACAAGGACTTATGAGATAAAAACCAAATCTGCAACACAAACCAGCAACTCCATATTTTTGATTATTTTGCAAATATAAGGATTACAATGAAGAAACAACAGCTATAAGCAAACTCACTACAAAATCACTCAAAAGCAAGCAAACCTCTCCACTAGGTGCTATCTCTCAAGCACGAAGCTGAGCCAAGCTAGGAGGCATTCATTCCTCGAAGCGGTCCAACACCATTTCGGCAGCATAACATTACTCAAGATATCAGATGGTCCAAATGAAGACCCAAGACCTTCTTTTATAACTTGGTGAAGACTCTCCAGAAGCTTCTAGAAACCCTAACTTTTCAAATTTGAAACAATTCCTTTTCCCTCCAAGATGGCGTCCCTTTTCCTTAAGACAAATTTGACTTTAATTTAGAAATAACCTCCTCCATAAGATGGGCGTCCATTTTCAAGTATTAATTTTTGACCCTAATAAAAATATGAAATATCTCCATGAGGCGCCACCCCTCAAAGTCCCCCTTCTAAGAACAACTTAAAGTTGTTTCACTAGGCTAAGGGGTCACAATATTAAATTATAACTTTAGAATATAACATTTTTAAATCAAATGGAATTATCTCACCAAAAAATGCTTCCCAAGGTCGAGATTGATCAAACCAACAAGACTGACTGAAGATGAGAGCCAACCGTGCCAAAGCCAACAGGACCACTGCCAGAAATAGAATTTACTAAAAATAGTAAATTCATGAAAGTGCTCGGAATGCCAAGAAAAACACATCACCGCGAAGCTCATGAAAAACCCAGAAGGAATCCATAGTTCAATCACCAATTCACGAGCAAAAGCATCCTCCAAACAAGAAACCCTAATTTCACCCCCGAGTAGCCTACGAGTCTCCAGAATAGGCCAACGGTCAACAGAAAAGGTCATGCTCGAGAAGGGGACATTACAGTCCGCCCTTCCCAAGATTGCTTGTCCTCAAGCAATCGCAAGCCTGGATGTTGCAGAATCTCATCATTCTCCCAAGTCGCATCCTCCATAGGCAAGTTCTTCCACTTCACCAAATACTCTCTGATTGTTCTTTTTCTCAAAGAACGCTCTCTGGAATCAAGAATCTCTTCTGGAATCAAGACCAACTGTCCTTCTTCATCCAAAGGTGGCAACTGTGATGAAGCAATAACATTGTGTCCAAGTGCCTTCTTGAGGCGAGACACGTGGAAGACATTGTGCACTTTGCTACTCGAAGGTAGCTCCAACTCATAAGCTACTGCTCCCACCTTTCTGATAACCTTGAATGGCCCATAGAAGCGAGGTTTGAGCTTCTCAGCTCCACTCTTCTTGAGAGTAGACTGTCTGTAAGGCTGTAGTCGAAGATAAACCATATCCCTGTTGATGTGATTTTCGTGACCGCACCAATCAGCAGAACGAAGTTGTCCGAGGGCTACTCCATTCTCTCTTAATCAAAGTATTCCGTGTGCTAAGATTGCGAGATAGATCACACGTTCAACTCCAAAGTTCCGAAATACTTGGAACACCCTCAGTTGGTTGATGTTTATTGCTGTGTTCTTACGAGGGGACTTACACAATTGTTCAGAATACTTGCAGTAAACAATAGATTTATGCTTCGAAGGGAATTTTCATGTGAATGATTTAGCTTTGAAGTGCGAGTTTCCTAAAACTAACCAAAAGTGTGCGGAATTGAATGGCTGCAGAGATTTCAAGGATCTAAATTCTAACCTAAATGCAAGGGGTGTTAGGCTCAATTTCGATGAACTTCAACCAAACATTGTCTATCCTCTTGTTGGATAGCTTCGACAAGGTTAGTGCAATCTTCAAAGGAGAAAAAGGATGTTCAAATCACGATTCAATGATGCAAGTACCATCACAACGATGCATAGCTACACATGAATCTTGATCGAAGTTAAGTATAAATTTTTTCCAGTTGACCACGCAGGACAAACTTACCATCAGTGAGATTGTTAGTGGTATGGACTCAAGAAGCTCATTTACGTCAAACATAAACACCCATAACTAACTATTTGCATGAAAATTAAATCCTACTTGAAGTCAAAGGAAGAAGAAACCTCACAAACTACTCACAACAAAAGTTGAATTCACCATCAATGAAATGCTTCTATTATGATTAGCTTTTGTGACAATCTCTTACAAAAATTCTCAAAGGGAGAATTCCCCTTTTTCTTCAAACAATGCAATGAAAACTATTCTAACTCCAAAAATGTCTACTCTCTATTCTGCTCTGATATCAACTGATTGCTAACTACTAGTGTACAAATGAGGGGACTCCCCTTTATATAGCTGGCCAATCTCAACGGATGGTCCAGATCAAATTACAATGGAGGGCTCAGATCGAGCCACCTCAGCCCTAGACAAGAATAACCCTAAAAACCGCCAGAAGGTGGAGTGGCGTCATTAATGATCCCAAAAATAGCAGATTCCTCCTTGACCACCATGGGCAATTAATGCCCACTATCCTTCTAGAAGATTCTCGTCCATAACCGCGTTCCCATTGCTCTTTTCTCTGACCGCGTAAGCTATGAATCGGGCCAGCACTGAATCTACTTCCTCCTCAAAAATCGATGGAGTAAGATTGAGCTGATATTCAAGGATGCCCACCATTTGCTCCCATCGATCACAAGACTTTCTCCAAGTCTCAATAGAGTCCTGTGTGCTTTGAATAATTGTTGAAAACGTGGAGATGTTTTCAAAGTCAAGCTGGGAAAACGTCCTCATCTCAGAGAAGAAAGGCTGCAACCTTGCCTTCAATCCTTCCACCTCTACCTCTTCATGAGTTAGCCTCCTGGCGAACAATGCATCCAATGTGTTGAGGATGCCCTCGTGGATGTTTCTCATCGCCTTCTTGATTTTGGAAGATTCCGTAGCTATCGTGTCAAAGAAGCCCTTCCCAGTGAATGCAGCCGAATGCCATCCAAGAAAATCATACCTGTCTCCAGCTTGGATCACTCCTTCATTTATCAAAGTCTGTGTAGGCACACGCATCAAAACAGCGAGGCGAGGAATAGTCCTGTCCTGGAAAATATGGGTATCACCCCAAGCTTGCTCAACACCATCTAAGCGTGAAAGGATACTAGATGCACTTCGAAAAGAGGAGACAAGGTCAGCCATGAATTTCTCCGCCTCACTGCGAACACTGCTTATCCATTTATCTCCCTCTCGGACAACCCTCTTCACTTCTTCAAGCCCACTGATTGGTTCTTGTGGCAACTTCGATGGAAGCTCTATTGCTGGGTTCTCCTGAGCACCCGGACGTGCTAGATGTTGCACATATTCAACCAATGCCTTGTGCTCTTTCTTCAATCTCTTATACTTTCCCTCCTTTTTCATTAGCCTGTCCCTCAACGCTTGGAATGAGCTTTCAACTTCTTCAACCACTTGCACTCCAGAAGGACGTCCCAAATCAATTGTGGTGACGGTGTAATTCTCTGGCATTGTGTCACTCAAATCATGATCCTCCCTTGGAACAGCAACATGGAGGGTGCGTGAACCGGCTTGATCAGTCTCCATTTTCGAATACTTTCTTGCCCTTTTCCTTTTTGGTGACTTACTTGTTCTATTTAGAAGCTCCTCCATCTCAATTGCCAGATCGACATCATCGTCCTGATCCCTCCTTATTGCATGTGAGAGCCAATTACGCTGAACGTCGTAAACAATAAGGGGCTGCTCTTCAGTTGCCTCCACTTCACGAACCTCCTCCCGTGCAATATTCTGTTGAGGCTCAATTATTTCAATGTGTTGATCACTCTCCTCACGAGCTCCAACCCTTGACTCTATGATGTCTTCCTCTTCGAAAGCTATCTCAAGCGCATAGTCAAAGTGAGTATCTGTTTCTGTCTCTTCTCCTTCATCTGGCTGATTGGTACCTTCAGGAACATTAGCACTTTGACTGTCCATTTCTCTAGGCATTGGCTGGTTAACTTCTCCAACCTCTGGTACTTCATTCCTTCGAACCCTTTGATCCGCAAACAGTGAGACTTCGCACACGCTGGAGGAATGGCTCACCAACTGAGTAGATGATGTATCCTCCGATCCTTGAGGTTCCGGCTGAATAGGTTCTTCCGGCTGTGGTGGCTCCACAGCTTGGGCAATCTGCTTCTTCCTTTTTGCCAACACCGGTGGCCTTCTATCACCCATGAGGTTGTACGTGAGGGCAACTGACCTTCTCCTCAATCTGTGAACGCGCTCTTCTACCCAAGCCCTTGTAAAAGACAAGACGGGAATAGACAAGGTGTCTAAATCCGTAATCTCTGGCTCAGCCCAGTCTGGTGGTGGGATCGGAGTGTTCTTTATCGATTCATAATCTGGGTGAACAAGCCTGGTATCTTCTTTGACTTGATCCGGCACTGGGACCACTTCACATTCTCTGATTAATTTGAGAGGCAACCTAGAAAAGATTCTTTTTCTGATCTCAGCCTCGTCTCCAGCATTCGCCCAAAAATCTTCCAAGTGAGCCCTGTGCCTGTACTCCTCTCCTTGCACTGTTCCAATCTTTCCTCGTGGATCAAAATCCTGCCGGCTAGTATGGAGAGTTAACTGATAGAACCGCTACTCATCTTCCGCCTCCTTGGCTGCCTATAGAGAAGGGCATTCCTCAAGTGAGTTTCCTAAAATAATGGGAAAGTGCAAACCTCCCTTCTTTCTCCTTATGATTTTGTCGTAGGCCACCAGTTGCCTAGACAGCTCAAGCATTATCATCCTGTTCGTGGGGTACCTCGGTAGTCGGTAGACGTATGAGTTGTACCCTGGTAGTCTTAAGTAGGTGAACTTTGGGAATTGGACGAACCAAAACCCATACTCTTCTATTAACATTTGTGCCTCTTCAGATATCCTTTGTTGCAGTCTCCGTTGAAGGGTCCTAGTGATGTACATGGTGAAGGCGTCGTTCACCCTTTTGAAGTCAGCCGTGCGTGTGAGATGCAATTGTCTACAAGATTCGTGAATCTTGAACTGATTAAAACCGCACCCAATCGGCTCTTGGTATGCCAACCCCCTGTATTTTGTCATCCGAGCAAGCATGTAGATGACATACAAACTCATGTAGAATGTTTTCGTTCTCCTTATATTTTGAAACTGCTCATCAATATTGTCGTTGATCATCTGAGCCCAATTTACTTCCACCTTCCCTTCGAGCACCATGCTGATGTAAAAGAACATCCATGGTTCGAACACATATGACTGCGGGCTGCCATTAACTCGACTGAGCAACATGATTATATCACAGTATTCCTGCTTCAGCTCCTCTGAAATTATTTGCTTTGGCAGCCTAGCGACAGGAGGCTTTGGCTTTCTCATCTAGGTGGTGTTGATTCTCTTCATGCACTTCTCGAAAGATGTGGCATACATCTTATCAGCTTTTGCCTTGGACTTGTGTAACATTTTATCTGTGGGCAGAATCCCGAATGCCTCGCCAATTGCATCAGGTTCAAGGTTGGCCAACAAAATGCCATCCGGAGAAACAATCGTCCGATGATCCGAATTGTAGAAGTTTGCGCACTCCATAATCAGCCCTGGGCATCGAACTGCTGGTTGGAATCCGACTGCTGCATATAATCCACTCCTCAGAATGTTCTGCGATGCTTCCGTTGGAAGATTGCCACCCTGCCCATATATCCTTCGCATGAAGGTTTCGAGGTTGAAGGACCCAAGGTTGGTATCAGTCACATTCCCGAACTTCGACACGATTTTAGACTCCGGAATGAAAGATTTCTTCAAGCTCTTGATGATCGCCTGGTTGGAGGCGTTTTCTTTGACAGCTTCATTATTTCCCGCCTTAGCTCCAGCTTTGCTCGTTCCAGCAACATTAGCTTTTCGTCCTTCAACCATCTGCAAAACGAGAAGTAAACATTACACTTCAAACATTTAAAATAAAAACTACGAGAGGTGGCTGGCGAATGGAGTTGGCTATAAATTAATAGCTTCAGCAGTAAACTTCGACTTCAAACCTCAATAACTTTAAACTTCGAAATATGAAATTCTGAACTTCAACAATTTTGCAGCCAAAAGAATTTTCAGCTTTTCGGTAGAAATTAACTCCAGCAATCCCAACTTCGGAAAATGCTTCAAGTTTCAGCAACTTTCAACAATTTTAAATCAACAACTTCGAAAGTTATAAATCAGCAACTTCGAAGATTTTAACAATTTCAAATCAGCACTTCGAAAGTTATAAATCAGCAACTTCGAAGATTTTAAATCAGCAAGTTTCAACAATTTCGAAAGTTATAAATCAGCAACTTCGAAAGTTTCAACGGTCTCTACTTCTGATTTGATTCTAAACATTTAGCAACTTCAGAAAATTTAAATCTTAACAACTCCAAGGAATTTCGACTTCCGGCATTTCGAAAAAAATAATCACACGATTTCAACCTTTCAACTTTCAACTTCGAAACACACTTCAACTTTCAAAAACTTTGAAAATATTAAATCTCGGCAACTTTAAATACTTACCTTCAGCAACTTGGAGAAATAAAAATGCTCAACCTCGGCAGCTTATACTTCAAACTTTGTTTCGAATCTCAGCAACTTTGCAACTTTAAATCTCAGAAAATCAATCTCCAGCAACTTCGACTTCAGAGAAATAAGTCGACTTCAGCAATTAAATCAGCCTCACAACTCCTTGAAAAATCGAATTCAACACCTCTCACACTTTCAGCAACTCTCAACTTCGAATTTGCTCATGTACCAACAATCACCTCAACCTCCAAGAGGCCCTGCAACACCTCCGTGGAGATGAAATGAAAATCTCGGTTTTATAACCAAAGTCAGCTAATTTTAGCAGATGCCATTAATTCTCTTCATCATCACTTAGACATTTTCTAAATTTAAAAGAGAATATTCCAGTTGTCTTACAGTCGTCATAGCAATTTGCTATTCCGGGAGATTCTTTCCTCGATTTGAATTTAAAACTTCCCTCCCGACTGCCAGTTACTTCCAGCTAACTGAAGTAATTTCCAGAAAAATCATTTTACTTCGATTTAAAACAATCTTACCACTTTTTTTTTAAAATGGCATATTTAAAATATAAAAATTAATTTAAATGCCATT
>VDFB02167684.1:0-54733 GCA_007258455.2 Sequoia sempervirens
TTTTAGTTAAGTATTGAATACATGTACCCTTTCCATTGGCATTGATGTTATTTTTCACTCTTGTTCTGGAAGAGGTTTGAAACGATTACTATCAAGTGTTACAACATTGATACATGAGCCTTTTCAAGTATTACTCTCTACAATAAATTTAGAGAAGGAACTAGTCTAGACTATTGTTAAAGACTCAATGGATTGTGAAGATATTGAAATCAATCTACAATTGCTTGGAGCATAAACACCCAATTTTATTTTTCTTTGCACTTCTGAAATTTCACTTAAGTCGCCTTATGACTTAAAAGTGAATTTTAAATTAGAAAATCAGAATTCAAGAAATAGTTATGCAACAATTACAATGAATTTAAAAAAAAAAAACAGATTTTCAAGAAACTATTGTGAAGGAGTTACAAACGAAAGGTTATTTATATGGGATTATTTGGTAAAGAAGGGACTTCTTTCGAAGTGACTTTTTCATTCACAAATATTTGTACAGGAGCAAAGAGAGACTTTGAGCTCTCCCATTTTTGAGCTCTCCTATCATGTGGTGTATGAAATAAGTCTTAATTCAATAGTGGATATAATATTGGGTTTTTTCAAATCTATGAGTTTGGAAATCCTATGTGAATGTATCCTTTCTCATGTTAGTTAGCACTTTCTCATCTAAACCCTTGTTGCAGTCTTCTTCCAAATCAGCCTTTCTATTCACTATTTTTTGGTAAAAACAAGATTATCAACCCCATGTTAGCCACATCTAGAGTTTTCCTGCTTTCCTTTAGTTTTTAACTTGTGTGCCTTTCCTACATTTTGGATGAAAGCATACCCCTAAAAAACCCAAACTTCTATCTTACAAGGGAGTTGCCCTACTCAAATGCAAAGGACAATCGCTAATCTAATAGTGATAACTCCAACTATTGTAAACTTTGTCACTGCACATTGGGCAAGTCAAACTATTTTCAACGAAATATCACAGCAACAAATTAACAGCATTATTTTTCACGTGTGGGGCAATTTTTCATAAAGGAAACTATTTTGTGTGTAACCATTTCTTAAAACACTAAATAATTTGAATGCTCTTATGCCCCTTGTTTAAACAACATCTAATTAACCATTGAGCTATCTTGTAATACTAAGACCCAATGACCCAAAGACCTTGGGAAGCTTCTTAGTTTCCTTTCAAGATAGGAGTTGGAATCCCTAACTCCTAATGTTGGCCCTATGTAGTTTTGTTGGCCAAGATAACATAGATATGTGTAAAGTTCTTATTTTTTGAGTTAAGGTTCTCCCAGTCAACAAAATTGTGGCCATGTGAGTCCAACAATATGTTGAGCGTTTGAATCAACGATCAGCTCAAGCAATATATTGCCTTATTATCTTTCCCTTCTTGTGCTTGATCACTAGACGGAATTGTTGCAAGTATATCACCCAGCTCATGTGGTGTGCATTCTTTAGCATTCTCTAGCTTTCTTTGTGTGTGCAAAAACTAAATTGGCTTATAATCGAAATGAATGATTGTCTCCTCATTGATTTGGCCCCTTGCCTGATTTGTGTCTATGTGATTGATATTTGTATCTAAACCAAGATAACATAGGTATGTGCAAAGTTCATATTTTTTGAGTTAAGGTTCTCGCAGTCAACAAAGTTGTGGCCATGTTAGTCCAACAATATGTTGAGCATTTGAACCAACAATCAGCTCAAGCAATCTATTGCCTTATTGTCTTTCCCTTCTTGTGCTTGATTACTAGATGGAATTGTTGCAAGTATATTACCCAGCTCATGTGGTGTGCATTCTCTAGCTTTCTTTGTGTGTGCAAAAACTAAATTAGCTTATAATTTGTAAGGAAAGAATATGGATGCGGAACAAACTTTCCTACTGTCAAAACTCAGAGAAGAATGCAGATATGACTTTAAATTTTACAATTACATACCATTAAGATGCACATGAAGGAAATAACATAATAGAGAAATAAACTCAAACACACTTGACACCAGATTTACATGGGAAAACCCTTACGGGAGAAAAACCCACCACACCAAAAAAAATCACTTGTATTACAGTGATCAAAATTACATACAAATTACAAACTCTCCTTTCAGACGCCAATATTACAGCAGCAATATTTCCCTCATCAACCTTGTACAGAACAACACTGTTACAATGCTTTCAGAACAGCATACAATGAAATTCACTAACAGATCAAAAACGATCATCCAACCATCAAATTCTCAAACCTATTACAGTTCTTGTACGTTGCAATATATAGCAACAGCCATGATCGATTCTTTCAACTTCCTCCATAGAGCAACCGTTGAACTTCCTAGGAATTCAAATGACCTCCTTCCAAGTCAGCAACATCCTCCAGCTAAAGGCTTACATCTCAACAATCAAACAAGAAACTGTGCTCTTCACTTTACACTGCACTACCACTGCGCAGTCAACAGGTTCCCACGGGGTGGTGGTTTACCATGCTACCTCTAGACAAGTCAAAGGCTTCCAAAGTATGGCAGTAACCGCTCTACCGCTAAACTGTTTACAAGCATCTACAGTATGGCAGTTTACACCGCACTACCACTGCACACCCGACGAACTCCTGCGATATGGCGGTTACCACCGCACTACCGCTAAATAGATGAGAGGCACCCACAATAACCGTGCTACCGCACCTCTCTTACAAACACTTATGAATTTTTTGCTGCTCGATGATAGAGCTAGGGTCATACCAATGAGTTTGAGACACATATTCTCAACAATCTCCCACTTGACGAAGAACTCACTGAACCCTTTTCAATACCTGAAGTCATCGAATATCCTGGACCCCAAGGCCCATTGAATTTGCACACCATTTGAACTTGATCGTGCTTACTGCCTTTGTCAATGCATTAGCAACATTCTTCAGAGTATCCACCTTTTCCAAATAGACCTTTCCATCCTCCACCATATCTCGTACAAAATGATACTGCACATCAATATGTTTCGTCCTGGCATGATGGCACTCTGACTGTCACAACAAATAATAATCTGCCCTGCATCAAAACCAATATCAGAACACAATCTTCTAAGCCAAATGGCTTCCTTACAGGAGTGAGTTGTTGCCATATACTCAGCCTCACTAGTAGATAAAGCGACTACAGCCTGCCGCTTACTCATCCAACTAACTGCACCACCATTTATCATGAAACAATATCCACTGGTGGATCTTCTGCTGTCAATGTCCCCCGCCCAATCAAAATCCGCATACCCACGAATGCTGAGAGTCCTCTGTGATTATTCTGAAGTGCCCTTCAGATATCTAAACACTCTTTTCACAGCATCGCAATGTGTCCTTCCAGGATTAGCCATAAACCGACTAAGTAATCCCACTACTTGGGCAATGTGTGGCCTTGTACAGACCATTGTGTACATTAAACTGCCAACTACACTAGCATAAGGAACTCTGGTCATGTCCTCTATCTCAATAGGAGATTTTGGACAATCTTCAACAAATAGCTTCATTCCCTGCAAGACTGGAACTAGCTACTTGCAATCCAGTCATACAAAATCTCTTCAGAACTGTAATGACCCTACTCAAATCTGATTGAAAACTTCTGATTTTTGGCCTTGGAAATTTCGTCAAACACTTTGCATACAAGGGTCATATGACTAATATAACATTTCAATTTGCTTTAATGGTACTTTCCTTCACTTAACAACAATGAGAATGTTTGCAAATGATTCTAATTTGTCTAAACAATGTCCTAACATGAATGTGCAACTTATTTTGGCAATATTCAATGCATATATATGAACTAAGCATGAGAAATGATCACCTACAGCCAACTGGTAGCTTAACAAACAGTTGGTATGCAACCTATGCTAAAAATAACATCTACAGCCACTTGACATTATGTCAAATAGTTGGCATACACCTTTATATAACATTCAAATAAACATTACAACCATGTAAGACTTCCCAATGATGATGTCCTTATTGAAATGCAATCACCTACACAAGTTATCATAAGAAGGCCAAGACTCTTGGCTTACAACATGAACCAACTTAAAATGCCAAAGTCTGATTACAATGACTACCTACCTGTGTTCCACGGCCTTTTGGGGACGGGGACGGCGGGACGGCTGGGGACGCATTTCCGGGACATTTCCTAGGGGCCCATTTTTAGGGGACAGTAGGGGACGGCGACATACAAAATACATATATATATATGATTTTTTCAAAATTTATTAATATATTATAGATAGAGAGAGGGAAAAGAGAGATATATGTCAATAAATTAATAATTGCTAACAACAATATCAATATATAAATAAATCGCGAGAGTAGTAGCATAACAACATAATAAATGTCATTAAAGCATTATAAAATTTATCATAGCAATATCAAACATCAATAAAACCATGGTCTATCAATATCAATAAATCACGAGAGTGGTAGGAAATGGAACTAAGTAAGTGCAGCTCCCAGCTCCTCAAGGCATCCCAAACACAAACAAAATGCAGCTTGAGTGAAGAAAAAAACACAGTCAAGTAGAGCCCAGCCACAACTTTACTCTAGGCGTTAGAAACAAAAACTTGAAGAAATTTGTTTCATGCCTCTTTAAAATGCAAAAACGTCTCTGTTAAATGCCCAAACGTAGGAGCAAAATGCCAAAAAAACGTTTAGACTGAGCTGAGGCTGAGATTTTCCTGTGCTTTACTGTGTGAAGTTGTTGCCCCTGCCATCGCTTGCCGTGAGAGCCAAATAATATCATTGAATCTTATGAAACTTTATTAAGTTTCATTTAAATTTTTGTTTTTAGACTTTACACAAACGCATTATGTTGTTGTGGGCCCACAAAACATTTAATAGCAATATAAAATGTTTTAAAAAACAAAATTTTATGTTCTTTAATTTTTTGGAGCTCCATATACACGAGGGACGGTCCGCCATCCTCAGGGACAACAAGGGACATTTCCAACGTCCCCCGCCGTCCCCGAGGACGGGGGACCGTTCCCAGACAAGAGGAAACGTTCCCCGCCGTTTCCTGTGAATTTTCTTGATCCGAGGACGGCCGGGGACTGTCCCCGATGCATCCCCCCGTCCCCGGGACGGATGGGGACGGGTACAGGGGGTTTTGGGGCAGGGGATGCGTCCCCGTGTAACACAGCTACCTATAGCAATAGCTGGAAATTGTGATTTGACAATGCAACTTGAAAGACTAAAGGATGCTGATTATAACAACATGAATTACAATGATGAAATGATGAACAAATGCAATGATAATATTGAAGAACCTGGATAATTTATGTGGCTGATTGAGTAAATAAATTCGATGCTCTTCAAATACCATGAGAAAGCTTCCAAAGATGAAGCGCCCAGCTACCTATTCGTCTAACATTGGTCTATGAATTTTATCAGATTTTATTTCTTCTTCTTTGCTTGAATTCGCACCCTAGACAGTGCCGCCCCTACTGCTAGTTATCAGAACTTGTAATAAATTGTTGGTGCCACAAACTCCCTTCAAAATGCCTGTAATTCCATCACTAAACGCCCAGATATGAAGTGCTGATGTCTCCTTGTCAATTCGATGTTGAATAGGAGAGGAATGAGCAAAATCGTGGCACTATATGCAAACTAATATTGACTGAAATAACATATCAGAATTCTGGAAATAACTTAATGAATACAAATCGACCTCCTCAATGCAAATTCGATGAAGACTATTAACTCCAAAATGTCTCCAATGCAAACACCAATCGATATCATACAAAACTTGGCCAAAGGCCACAAAGTTTTTACCATGAAGTACAAATGGAAAGTCTGAAGTGACTTCCTCCAGCTGCAATAATTCAAGTGATATTTCACACCCTCAAAATTGTTATCAATAGGAAGTTTTCGTTTCCTATGATAAAGAATAATCTGCAAAAACCCTAGGCTCCACAAGATGAAATAGCAAACATCAACATCAACATCAAATCTGGATGCTAGGAAATGAGCCCTAAATGTCTATTTATTCTTTTTCCTCAATAGGTCGGCCTCCTTCTAGAACTTTCCCAAGTCACCTTCTAAAAGGAATATTATAATATTATTTTATTATTGCACTTTATAATAATACAAAATATTAATCAACTCCTAAAGTGCAATATAACATTATAATATAAAATAAAGGTTTCCATAAATAGAAATATCTATGATGATACTAGGAAAACCTTCATGAAGTCACGAAATGAGCCAACCAATCAACTGGGTATCTACCAAACGACCCTCTTATCAAGCCCTATTAGCCTACGAGGATCAAGAATAGGCTAATTCCTCTAAACTCCAACACTCATAAAAAAGGGGACATTACAAGAACAGTGTTAATATACTTACTCTAGCCTAGCCAAAGTTTTCTATTCTTCTTGTCCCTAGTTATTTTCATTCGTAGAATATACCTAGCTGCACCAAGATCTTTCATTTCGAACTTTGCAGACAACTGAGATTTTAGATCAGAAATCATAAACTTACTATTGCCTATGAATAGCATATCATCAACATAGAGTGCAATAACAAGAACCCGATCATTTTCAATCTTGAAATACACACAATGATCTGATTTTGATCTTACAAAACCCAGTAACAAAACAAACATGTCAAATTTCTAGTACCACATTCTAGGCGACTGTTTTAAACCATACAGAGATTTTTTTAACTTGCAAACCAGATTTTCTTTACCTTTTATCACAAAATGCTCAGACTAGAACATATAAATTTCTTCTTCAAGATCACCATGAAGAAATGTTGTCTTCACATCCATTTGTTCAATCTCCAGGCCATAAGCTGTTGCAAGTGACAAAAGAAATTTGATAGATGTAAGCTTTGCTACCAGAGAAAAGATTTCCCCATAATCAATTCCCTCTACCTGGGAATAACCCTTTGCAACCAACCTCACTTTGTACTTTTCAATACTGCCATCCAGACCAATTTTGTTTTTAAAAACCCATTTACAGCCCACAAGCTTTCTACCTTCAGGCAATGGAACCAGATCCCAATTGTCATTCTTCTTTAACGATGCCATTTCTTCATTCATGGCTTCCAACCAGGAATCTGAATCAGTCATTTCAATTGCCTCTTTTACAGTCTTAGGCTCATCAGTATTAGTAATCAAAGCATAGGCACAACTAGAATCCAACATAGAAAATCCATACCTATCAGGTTGCTTCTTCTCACGTGTAGACCTCCTCACAAGTTGAGGTTGAGGTTGTGATTCTTCTTCAGAACTTTCATAGCTACTCGAACTCTCCTTAGTTTCAGGTACACTATCAATGCGTTGTACCTTTTTTCCTGGGGTTAGAGGTATTTCAACAATCCTCTTTATTTTCTTTCATCTTTGACTGCAATTCCACTGAAGAAGGTTTTAGCTCTCGAAAGATTACGCTTCTATTGTATACAACCTTTTCAGTCACACGATTCCAAAGCTTGTATCCTTTCACACCAATGTCATAGCCAATGAAGATACACTTAACAACTTTATTCTCTAGTTTAGATCTCTTCACATCTAGCACATAAACATATGCTTCACAGCCAAAGACACGAACATGTCTCAGAGAGGGCTTCTTACAAGACCAAGCTTCCATAGGCGTTTTATCAACAAGTGTTGAAGAAGGAGATCGATTTACCAAGTAACATGTGGCCACAACCTCAACCCAGAACTTCTGCTCCAAACCAGCATTGCTCAACATACTTCTTGCCTTCTCCATCAACGTCCTGTTCAACCTTTCAACAACTCCATTTTGCTGCGGAGTGTAAGGTGTTGTTTTATGCCTCTTAATTCCATAGTCTTTGCAATACCTTTCAAATTCTGCAAAACAAAATTCACCACCATTATCTATCCTCAAGCATTTGATTTTCTTACCAATTTGATTTTCAACCAACTTCTTGAACTCTTTAAACCGACTGAACACTTCTGATTTACTTTTTAGAAAATATACAAATTCCCTTCTCGAATAATCATCAATAAACGATACATAATATTTTGAATTCAACGACGAAGGAACATTTACTGGACCAAAAACATCAGAGTGAATATAAACCAAAACACCAAAAGATTTATGAGGACTAGAATAAAAAGAAACACGATGATGTTTGCCATATATATAATGTTCACAAAATTCAAATTCCAAATTACAATCATCAAGCCCCTCAACCGGGTTTTTATTTTTCAAGGCTTTTAAGCCTTTCTCACCAATATGACCTAGCCTTTGATGCCAGAGCATAGTCTTCTCTGTAGGAAGTTTAACTTCCAAAGAATTAGCCCCTTCAAGGACTTCAGTCTCCTTTGCACGAACAACCTTTTGTGACTTTACAGAGACACTGTTACACTGAACAGCAAGTGCGTCCAACTTATACAAAGTACCTATATGAGCACCCCTAGCCAGCACCATCGAGCCTCTAGTCATTTTACAGCCATTGCTAGAGAAAGAGACTTGCACTCCAACATCATTTAGCTTACTTACAGAAAGTAAATTCCGAGCCAGACCTGATATGTGCACTACGCCATCAATTCCCTTAATTCTACCATCAAGAAACTAAATTTTGACTCTTCCTCAACCAACAATTTCCAAAGATGAATTGCTTGCCAAGTACACCTTTCCACCATCGTATTTTTCATACTTTGTGAACTAGTCTCTATGAGATGTCATGTGGAAAGATGCTCCAAAATCAATCAGCCAGACATCATCAGATGCCCGAGTTGCCAAGGTTGCAATGAAGGCATTTGCATCGCTCTGAGAAGAATCATTGTCGAAAGAGTTCTTCTTCTTCTTTTTCTCCTCTTTGCAATCCTTTCGGACATGACCAAGTTGCCCACAATTCCAGCACTTCACCTTGGACTTCTTACCAGGAGACTTTGATCTCCCTTCTGATTTCGATTTGGACTTCTTGTCCTTCTTGCCTTTTTCTTTCGATCTGCCTCAAACAGCAAGAACCTCCTTCGCCATCTCAGAAGATTTCCTTCTCATTTCTTCAAACAACAAAGAAGCAACCACATCTTCCATCTTGAAAGTGGTTGTCGTGCTCCCAATCGCCATCACCAAGTGATCCCAAGAATCTTGCAAAGAACATAACAATAGCATACAGCGATCTTCATCATCAATTTTTACACTCACAGATGTTAACTGAGCGATTAGTGTGTTAAACGTATTCAAATGATCAGCCACATACGCCCCTTCCTCCATTTTCAAAGAGTATTTCTTCCTTAAGAACAATTTATTCACCAAGGATTTACCCTGATAAATATCTCCAATCTTCTTCCACAAAGAAGATGCAATCTTCTCTTCATGAACGTTCAGGAGAACAGAGTCTGCCAAACAGAGTCTTATCAACCCTTTTTCTTTTTTGTTTGCAAGGTCCCAATCTTCTTGCTTCATGCCAGAAGGTTTTGTTCCAGACACAGCAAGCCAAAGATCACGATCCACCAATAGGTCTTCCATTTTGAGTTTCCACAACTCAAAATTGCTGCCATTGAATTTCTCAATTTCAATCATTTTTGATGTGCTTGTCATCTTAATCTGTAATTTAAATTACCAGACTTCTACAAGACTCCCACTGAACAGAATTGACACAAAAAACCCAACCTACCCACAAGGATAACACAACTGGCCAGGCTTTGATACCACTTGTAAGGAAAGAATATGAATGCGGAACAAACTTTCCTAATGTCAAAACTCAGAGAAGAATGCAGATATGACATTAAATTTTACAATTACATACCATTAAGATGCAAATGAAGGAAATAACATAATAGAGAAATAAACTCAAACACACTTGACATCAGATTTACATGGAAAAACCCTTACGGGAGAAAAACCCGCCACACCAAAGAAAATCACTTGTATTACAGTAATCAAAATTACATACAAGTTACAAACTCACCTTTCAGACATCAATATTACAGCAGCAATATTTCCCTCATCAACCTTGTATAGAACAACACTGTTACAATGCTTTCAGAACAGCATACAATTAAATTCACTAACAGATCAAAAACGATCATCCAACCATCGAATTCTCAAACCCATTACAGTTCTTGTACGTTGCAATATATAGCAACAGCCATGATCGATTCTTTCATCTTCCTCCATAGAGCAAACGTTGAACTTCCCAGGAATTCAAACGACCTCCTTCCAAGTCAACAACATCCTCCAATTAATGGCTTACATCTCAGCAATCAACCAAGAAACCGTGCTCTTCACTTTACACCGCACTACCGCTGCGCAATCAACAGATTCCCGCGGGGTGGCGATTTACTATGCTACCTCCAGACAAGTCAAAGGCTTCTGAGGTATGGCAGTAACCGCTCTACCGCTAGACTGTTTACAAGCATCCACGATATGGCGGTTTACACCGCACTACCGCTACACACCCGACAAACTCCTACAGTATGGCGATTACCACCGCACCACCACTCGATAGATGAGAGGCACCCACGGTATAGCGGTAACCGCGCTACCGATAATCGGGCTACCGCACTTCTCTTACAAACACCTGGTAGTATAGAGGTAAAAGGATAAACTAAACACTTATGAATTCTTTGTTGCTCGATGACAGAGCCAAGGTCATACCAGTGAGTTTGAGACACATATTCTCAACATAATTGAAATGAATGATTGTCTCCTCATTGATTTGGCCCCTTGCCTGATTTGTGTCTATTTGATTGATATTTGTATCTAAACCAATATGTACTCCTAATCAATATTTGTATCCTAACTAATGGATGTGCTTAGATGTGTCTCTTACCACTAATGGGCATGCCCCTAACCAATGTCTACTCGTTCTCCCGACCAATCCAATATGTATGCTTTTGCTCATTGCATTTTCTATTCCCTTGGCCAATAATAGTGTACTCCCCAATGTGTGCTCACTCAATGTTCTTGGGAGTGTGTGATGTCATTAGTTTGTGCTCCCAAGTGGGAAGAGAGGAGGGGAATTATGATATGCTTTTGAAGTCTTCTTAGATTTTAGTAAATGAGCATCATAGTGGGATTGACTCTTATTAGGTCAAAATGTGCTATGTTGGGATGGGATGGGATGGGATGGGATGGGATGGGCAATGTTGCCACTACATAACAACCTAAACAATAGTATACAGTTTTTTTCATAACTGAAGTGTCACATTGTGTCACTAAATGTCCTCAAATGGTTAGGCGACCAAATACCCATATTGAGTATGTACTGCACCATGTGCAAGGTCAAATGCATCAATCTGAATTTCAAAGGGGTCTAAAATGTTAGGCATCACGCAAAGACATTGTTTGAGCTCCTCAAAAGTGCATTGTTCCATAGGGTTCCAAATGAATTTCGCCTTGGCATGCATGATTTGATTGAGTGACCAAGCAACATGCAAGAATTGGAGGACAAAACTATGGTAAAAATTGGCAAGTCTAAGTAAGTTGTATGGTTCAATCATGTAACCTAGCTAGTCCATTCACATTGTATCAAAGGTACACTAGTTGAAGTTGGCTTGCAACTTGTGTTTGGTATAAAGTGTCTACGACACGTGAGACATGTTCCTTCAAGGTTGTTGAAGATGACGATATCATCCAAGTAGATGATCACAAAGGAATTGGTGAAAGATCGAAGGATGTCATTTATCAAACACATGAATGTTGCTAACATGCTAATCAAGTTGTAAGGAATAACCATCAATTCATAAAAGCCTTCCTTGATTTTAAATGTTATTTTCCAAACATCTCTTAATTGAACTAGTACTTGGTGTTATCCGAACTTCATGTCGATCTTTGTGAAGAATTATGCACCATGGAGCTCATCCAAGAGGTCATCAATGTGTAACTAAGGATAATTATTGTTCATTGTGATTTTGTTGAGCATGTGATAGTTAGAGTACAAGTACCATGTGTCATCTATCTTTGGCACAAGGACTATCAGATTGCTGCATGGAGAAGAGTTGGGTATGATCTCACTCTGATCAATCAACTCCTAAAGTTAGTATCAAAATTCATCATTCTCCCAAACGAATCTATGATACAAAGGGCTATTGGAAAAATAGGATCCAAGAACCAAATCAATTGTATCTTGCATTGCACAATGTGTAGAAAGATCTTTGTGCTCCTCAAAAACATCCTTCTACCAATTAGTACCTTGTTAAATTGTTGCTATTGCAACAATGATTGCACATCTGAAGACACTTCTATTGTTTTCTTTGCATTGGCTATTTTACTCTTGCTACAACATTCCTCCAAAAACTCAAAAGATGACTAAACCTTAGCTAAGAATACTTTGCAAAAATCAAGAGATTTTGTACTAAAACTACCCATCATCTTTCACTAAAACTCTACTTATGACTGCTAGGTGCCTCTTCCTATTGTTTATAACACTTAAATAGCTTATGGGCACTTACTTTGGTCATGCTTGTGTTTCAAAACTTAGTCCTTAACCCTATGGCCTCGGTACACTTATGAGGGATATTTATCATTTATTATGTTAGGTGGAGCTTTTGTTCACTCAAACCAATTCTTTCAAATCCGAGCTTAATTATTTGACACATATGCCGCCTTTTTTCTGTTTCCAAGCAGAATTTCTTATCATTTCATGCCAAAGCAAAGATTCTTGCCTCAACCTAATGTCCCCGCTCTCAAACCTGATCATTCATGTGACCGTTGGCCTTTTTTTGGAAACCCGGGCTAGTCGGAAAATAAAATTAGGGTTTCCTATTTTTGAGGAGGTCATTGCTCAGAGATGGAGGATTCAATGGCGGATTCTTTCTGGGTTTCAGAGAGCTTCGCAGTGGTATGATCATCTCAGATTCAGAGCACTTTTTGGAATTTACTATTTTTAGTAAATTCTATTTTTGGCAGCTTTCCAGTTGAGTTCAGCTCGGTTGACTTCCTGTTTCAGTTGGGTCAGATGTCTTGCTCAGTTTTGGCTTCAGGGCACATTCAGAAGGATAAGTTAAGTCATTTAATTAAAAAGGTCATGTTTAAATGTTATATTTTAACGTTGACCCCTTGGCTTAGACTTAATGACTTAATGTTGTTTTTAAAAGTGGGTCCTTGAGGGTGGCGCCCTCATTAAGAGATGATTTAATTATTCCCTAAGTCAAAGCAAGGGTATGAGGGGTGCATATTTCAAAGTATGATATTTAATTAAAATGTCAAATCTTAAGCCTTGAAGAGAAAGTTCGCCTTCTTGAGGAGATTAGGGGTTTTGACCTAAAAGCTGATTTTAGGGTTTCGTGAAGTCAAACGAAACTTATAAAAAGAAGTCTTGTGCATCATTTTGGGGATCTTTTGACGACTATACTGTTATGCTGCCGGATTGGCTCTGGAATCGCTTCGAGGAATGAAGGCCTCCTAGCTCGGGCATCGCTTCGTGTTTGCAAGACAACATCAAGTGGTGATTCTTAGTCTAGTTTGTGAGTTATTGAATATTGTGCATTGTAATCTGCTTTTCGAATCTTTAGATTTCTGTTTCTGCATTTTGTCAAGTTCTGGAAAATTGCATTGTTAGACAGCAGATTTGAGTTTTTAATCATAAATCCAAAAAGACCAAAAAATTGCATATGGGTATTGTCTTATCTTCATTGTAGGCTTTAGGCGTCCCATCCCTCCAGTTTGCAGATTTTATGAAGCTTCCATTTATTTTATAGAGCAGATCGCCCTTTCCTTTAAGCCGTACCTTTCAGCAGTGCATTGGAATCCGTGCAAAATAAATTGAAGGCTTTTAGATCTGGGTTTAGTGTCTTTCCTAGGCGTCTTCTCTATTGGAGGATATTGCATTTTGTCTCGAGTGAATTGGGCAAGTTAATAGTGAGTTACGAGCATTTGATTAGTTTCTTAGACTGCTGGTTTGAACTGCAAAATACAGATTTCTGGTAACCAAAGAAAACAGCAGTGTTATTTCCTATTCATTGTGAGAATTTGGTGTGGCATATTGAATCAAGCCAAAGAATTTATTATTGTATTGTAATGGTTGATATTTCCAGCTCTAATCTCTTGACAGGCGTATGATATTCGATTGTAAACTGACAGTAGTACTGGCAGTGATTCTTAAGCTTGTTAATTCGAATTTGTAATGCTCAATTTCATTTGAAGTTTGTAATAGATAGATCTCCGCCCTATGGTAGCTACTTTCCCATCTTGGGTCAGCAAGCACATTCTGGGTGTCGAGTATTTCCAATGTTCAGCATTTCATTTTCAAGCTTTGCTGTAATCAATTGGCCATATGGTCGCCACCAAGATTGATTGGGTAGCACATACTTGACGCTGAGTTCCTTTCTCAGATTTAGAGTAGAAGATCCTCTCGACCAATGCTCGCCATCATCGCCCATTCCGGGTTAGAGTTGCTTTCTGCACGCTTTGGTTTATCCATCTAACCTTAACTGCATCGTGTAATTTGAAATTGTGAAAATCTAAAAATTTGGCTCGAATATTTTCACAACCATCCCAAAAGTGTGCTCAAAAGACTTAGGAATTTTTTATTTTCTTGAGCCACTTTTGAATCACTTGAAGCATTTGAAATTGACCATAACAAAGATAACCATGTGCCTCCCACACTGAGCCATTTATTTTAAATTTTGGCAGAAATTTTAGATGGTTATGACATACGTAAGTGTAGTGTTCCACCACTCTGCTGATTTGTTTTCACTGAGTTTGTAGGTCTGATTATTTTGTTTTGGTTTTGTATTTCGTCTTTTGTGTTTTGAGTTTGCTTGCCAATAATGCTAAATAAGTACTAAGGAGCATGTACATGAAGTAAAACTCTAAGAAACTAATCAACTGAGATCATCAAGTAATGACTCATTTTAGAAGCCAGATACGATTTCTCCATTACATAATAGGACGCATACAACATATAGTTTACATCAGATTTAAAGCTAAATATATCTTCTACTAAACTTTAACTTACAGCCAAACAGCACTGTGAATAGTGCTTTGCTACAGTGACAAACCCCTATAAATTGCTCGCAGCAGCTAGAATATGGACTTCACCCCTCCAAATCTGCTATGAGAAGCTTCTTCTATCTAGGGCGCCCCCTTTTGGTGAAATTGCAGCCTCTTAGAGGAGGCGTTTTGCTTACTTCTTGCTGATAAAATCCTCAAGAAGGGACGGTTGGCTGTAGATGCATAAATCAGCCCCAAAAATCCTCCAAAATGCGAACAGCTCCTTCATAAGTGAAAATGGAATCAAAAACAGCAAAAACCCTTTCAGGAAATAGCTCTAATAACTTGCAATCAGCAACATATGGCTCCAAATGAAGTAACCAAACTTTGATAAGCAACTTTAAGGTGGTGTTTCACACCCTCAAGCTACTCAAAAACGAAATCCAAGCCCCTCCAGGCTCACCCACTGTGTAATGAGCCTTGCCCAAACTGATCACAATTTGCCCTAATTTGCTGCTTGTGATTTTGTCGAACAATTCATGTGCAACCTTATAACTTGCTGGGCTGAGTGTATAATTGTTTTCCCAATGAAATTAAGTATGTATACTACTTGCAAAATACTTCTATAATGTTTAGACAAAGTCCTAAATGCAATGCATATTTCTTTTTTGAAATTTCAGATGTAATAGTTGAAATTTCATGACCTAAATGTACAGCTACAGCTTATAGTCAATTTGTCAAATAGTTGACATACGTCCACTGAACTGCCAATAGACAATAATTCAAATAGAGACTCACAATCTTCAATGTATTATTAAGATGCAATCTTTACACTGCCAATGAGATGAGAGGAAAAGACTCTTGGCTCTTATGCATGAACTAAATCTGATGCAACATCTCCTACAGCCGTACCTCCTAGTATGCATTAAAACATATAATATGCATGAAATTAAACAAGGGAACCTGGTTCTTGAAGTCGCCCTTGTCCACCAATGAAAAAGCACACAAAGTCTTGAGAAATGGAGATCATATACTAGTAAAGTAATTTTCTGAAGAGAGATCGCCCCTGTTCCGGTCAAGTCTGAGAAATAAAATGATAACCAAGTCTTTGAGCCTCCAATGTGCAACAAAAATAATCTCCACAGCCCCTAATATGGTGCGCTCATGATAGAAGGCCAATTCGTGGCTAAACAAGGCTGTATCATATAAAATCGTGGCTTCCTCTATATGCTGGTAAGTCTGGTAAAATAATAACAGCGTCCCAAAGAAAAATGAAACTTCAATCAGCCCTCCACAATAAGACGTCACAATGCTAGGATGATAATCAATGACTATTATGCCTTCAATGAAGAAGTCGATAGCTGGTATAAGTCTGAAGCAAAATCTGAGATTGCAAACAAGCTTCTTCCAAACTCGCCCCTGTTCAGATCTGATGTAGGAAATAAAATAATTTTCAGCCTTCCCCAACAGTTTCATGCCTTCAGCATGATCGCCATGGTCCAAGGATAAGGGCGCACCAAGCCAATAAATTTTCTTATGCAAATTGGGACCCCTACAAGCAAAGTCGTCCCTCCTAGTGGTGCCTTCCTTTGACTGAAATAATCTGATTTTAATATCAGAACTTTATCTGTTAAATCTGGCCCTTCTAAACCCAAATATATGAAGAAAAATCGATGCCAAGAGTTGTAGTAATGAACTCCAATGAGCCAGTGCCAATATCTTCAAATTGAATCACCAAATTTGGCCAATGTCCACAAATTTTGCTCAATGAAAGAACTGAAGTATTCTTTCCCACAACTGCAATAATTCAAGTGATATTTCACACCCTCAAAATTGCTATTAATAGGAAGTTTTCGTTTCCTATAATAAAAAGCAATCTGCAGAAACCCTAGGCTCCACAAGATGAAACAACAACAACAACAAATCTGCCTGCTGAGAATGAAGCCCAAGATGTCTATTTATTCTTTTTCCCCAATTTCTCCATAAGCTTCTAGAATATTCTTTTATTTTATTTAAGTGACTTAATAAAATATTTTAAAATCAAGTCTCTTTATTAAATTAATTAAATATAAGGTCACCTTTTAATTTTAATTTTATTTGATAACCTTATAATTAATTAACTTAATACCACTTAATGATTTAATTAAAGTAACTAATTAGTCATCCTCTTGAAAATCATTATTTTGGACAACTTAATTAATTAAATTAATTAAATCAAATTACCTCCAAAACGGGGACATTACAGTCCGCCCCTCCTGAAATTGCTTGTCCTCAAGCAATTCACCACCTGGATCCCACAAGAAGAACTGCATAATGTCCCTGTCATCACCAAACAATTCCTGCAACATTTGCTCAAACTGAAACTGTCGTACCAACTCAATACCATCACCAAGTGCTGCAGAAGTATAAGCCTCAAGTGGAAGCAGGCCGAGAGACTGATCATTCTTGCCTCCAAACTTCTTACAAGATAAACTATCATCCAAACTATCCATCACATGCGCCCCTGAATTGTGCATCATTAATAGGTCATGTACATGAGTATCAAAAATGAAGCTGTAAGCATTCCTCACCATGTACACCTCTGAAATCTCCTCTGTGAGTCCCATTTGCAATCCTGACGCACTAGTAGGATCACAAATACTATCAACAATGCTCATCTCAAGATTGGAATCAAGAGAGCTATCATCATCCATGTCATAGAGTGGATTGTCATATGACTAGGCGGCTTCCACCTCGAACAATGGATTGAGAATCATCTCATGTTCCTCCTGAATCACCTTCTTCTTTCTCTTACTGTCCAGCCCTCTGATAGAATGCAAACCTCCACCTGTAATTCCCCTCAATACATGCCTCCTACCATCAACCTCAAAAGACATCTCCATCTTAGGTACATCGAGGGTAAATACTCCCAAGTCCTGGAGCCACTTCATTCCCAAAACTATGTCCATCTCTCCCATGTTGACCACATAAAAATCTGAATGTAACTCATAGCTATTCAATTTCAAGGTGAGATTAGCAACCTTTCTGGTGCATGCGAAGGTATATCCATCTGCAACTCGAACTCTGAATCGATCAAAATCCTCAACCTGAAGTCTGCATCGAGCTACAAAATCTCCATTAATAAAGTTATGTGTCGCACCAGTACCAAGCATAGCGATGCAACGTTGTCCATCAACTGTCCCTCTGAACCTGAATGTAGTCTCATCCTGAACATTGGCAAGAAACGCCATGGGAGCAAAAGTCTTCTCATCCTGGTCAAGTTCTGAAGCAACCTGCTGATCCACATCATCAGAATCAGAGTCCTCAAAGTATGCCCACATGAAACGGTTTGCCTTGCCCTTAGGCCTCAAAGGGCAATCATGATCCTTGTTGTAAGGCTCCTTGCACCAATAGCATAATTTCCTCTTCCTCAACTCTTCTCGTGTCTCCTCATCCATCATAGGTGCTGATTTCTTTTTCTTGTCTGATTGTTGAGGAGTTTCATTGCTTGTTGAAGGGATTTCCTTATGCAAGCTCTTGCTCTTTGGTGCTGCAAACTCCATGCTCTCTGAAGCTCAAGCTCATAAGCCACCTCTCCAACTCACCTCAGTTCCTGAAAGGACCGTAATATCGTGGCTTAAGCTTCTCTGACCCACTCTTCCTAAGAGTGGACTGACGGTAGGGCTGCAGCATGAGGTAAACCATGTCACCCACCTCAAAATGCCTCTCCGTCCTCTTCTGATCCGCATACTGCTTTTGTTGATTCTGTGCCTTGGCGATATTCTCCTTGAGAGCCTTCATAGTATCCTGACTCTCCTGCAACAAGTCTCCAGCACTCGGCACTCTACTGTCGCTCAGTAGCAAATCTAGAAAACTTGGCGCCTCATACCCATACAACGCCATAAAAGGAGACATCTAAATAGTCATGTGGAATGTCGTATTATAGCAATACTCGCACAAATGAATCCACTTGACCCATGCCTTCTGCTGCCCTGCAATGTAATTTCTGAGGTACCCTTCCACCCACTTATTCACAATCTCCGTCTGCCCATCTGTCTGAGGGTGGTAACTGGTGCTCGTGTAAGCTCGGTTCCACAGAGTCTGAATACCTCCTGCCAGAAGTGACTCAAGAACCGACTATCCCTGCCGCCACTATGCTTCGAGGCAACCCATGTAATCTAAATAACTCACGAAAAGAAGACCTTCACGCTACTTGTGTAGCCGTAGTAGATAGTGGTAATCGGAAAGAAGTGTGCATACTTCGCAACCGATCAATAACTACATATATGCACTTACCGGGCTTTAGGCAAGCCCGTAATGAAGTCCATCGACAGCATTCCCACTTCCTGTCAGAAATCGAAGTGGCTGCAATAAACCTGCCGGTACGTGTTCTCTGCTTGTTCTGCTGACAAACAGGGCACTCACGCACGTATTGAAGAACATCTGCCTTGAGTCCTTTCCATGTGAATCTCTCCCGAATCTGTCTGTAGGTCTTGAAGTACCCGGGATGTCCTGCAGTCGGTACATCATGAAAGGCTCGCATGATTATGTTCTTCACCTCTGAACCTGGGATCAAATATATCCTGTTCTTGTAAATGATCAAGTCATTCACAAGTGTATACCTGGTATCAACCGTCGATCCCTCAACAATGCTGGAAGCCCAAATGTCCTTGGCATACTCTGCCACAATCATATGCCTCCAATCCTCCGTAATATGAACCATAGAGCTCAAATGTGGCCTGCGTGAAAGAGCATCAGCTACTACGTTCTGTGTACCTTTGATATACGAAATATCAAAGTCATAGGCTTGCAATTTACTGACCCACTTCTGCTGACGATCATTGAGATCTCGCTGCCCTAAGAAGTGTCTCAAACTGTTATGGTCAGTTTTAATACAAAATTTGCTGCCAACAAGATACTGTCTGAATTTTGCTAAGGCATGCATGATAGCGAGCATCTCCTTATCATATATGCTATAAAGTCTCTCTGGCCCTCTGAGCTTTCGGCTCTCATACACAATCGGGTGCTTGTCCTGCATAAGCACCGCACCAATGCCCTCACCTGATGCATCGCACTGAAGCTCGAAAGGCTTCGTAAAGTCTGGTAGTGCTAAAACAGGGCATGTGGTCATCAACTCCTTAAACCTCATAAAACACTCCTGTGCCTCAGGAGTCCAAATAAATGCACCCTTCTTCAGCAAATCTGTCATAGGGGCTACATGTCGTGAATAACCATTCACGAATCGGCGATAGAATCCACACAAACCTAGAAACCCTCTCAACTGTGTCAGGTTTGCCGGTGTAGGCCAGTGAATAATAGCGCGGATCTTCTCAGGATCCATCCGCACTCCTCCTGCACTGATGATATGACCTAAATATAACAATTCGGTCATTCCCAAGTCACATTTGGATTCCTTGGCGTACAAGGACTCCCTCTCCAGAATACTCAACACGGTCTCCAAGTGAGCCAAATGCTCCTGCCAAGTCCTGCTGTAAATAAGGATATCATCGAAGAAGACCAATATGAATCTCCTCAGCTGTGAATGAAAAACCCTGTTCATCGTAGACTGAAATGTAGCCGGTGCATTAGTGAGCCCCAAATGGCATCACTATAAACTCGAAGTGCCCACAATGACATCGGAAGGCAGTCTTCTCTATGTCCTGCTCACAGACCCTGATCTGATGATGATCAGAATCATTCTTGGTGAAGTACTGTGCACCATGGAGCTCATCAATAAGCTCGCCAACTGCGGTATCGACAATTGCTCTAATCGCCCTCTTATTCAGACCCCGTAATCAATGCACATATGCGAATGTTCCATCTCTTCTTCTTACCAAGACAACCTATTAGTTTAATGGTGACTTTACAGGGTTTAATGTGGCCCATAGCAAGTAACTCCCTTATTGTCTTTCTATCTCATCCTTCAATCTCTTAGGATGCTTTGTAAGGAGTTATCATAACGGCTTAGCTTTCCTCCTCGAGCTCTCAATAATGTGCTCTATGCCCTCTGCTTGGAGGTCTACCTCGGTGGAATATCATCATCACCTTATCGCGGCTTGACTTCTCAATCACACCGATGATACTACCAGCTGTCCCTCCCGTGATAGCAAAGTGCACTCTACAGTACCACTCTACCATGTCGTGACGATGAGCCTCCATCCCGACGAAGAAATTGTTTTGATGTTGCTGTCCCCTAATTGCTTTTAGTATGTGTGTCTTCCCGTCAACATCAAAATGGATCTCCATGTCCTTGAGACGAAGAGTGACTTCCTCCAATGAATGAAGCCACTTCATTCCCAAGACCAAATCAATATCTCCCATATTAACAACATAGTAATCAGCCTTGAACTCATAATTGTTCAAGCGTAAAGGGAGATCCTTTATCATGCGTTCACACCTCAAAGTGTATCCGTCGGCCACCTTGACCCTAATGCCCTCGAACTCCTCAGTGATGAGTCCGCGTTTCTCAACGAATCTAGCATCTATGAAATTGTGTGTAGCTCCTGTATCCAGAAGGGTAATGACCCTCTGCCCTGCTAACACACCACGAATCCTGAATGAGCCCTCCTGCTGGATGCTAGATAAGCGTGCCTCCTGTATCTGAAGTTCTGACTCTATCTCTGCCTTAGGCTTTGAAGCCTCTGCCTCTGAATCCTCAGAACTCTCCTGCTGTTCGGAATTTTTTGATTCCGAATCCTCATAATATGCCCACATCACTCGATTTGCCTTGCCCTTAGGTCTTAGAAGACAATCGTGATTGGCGTCATAGGGACCTTTGCAGTAGAAGCAAAGCTTCTTCCTGCGTAGATCATTAAGGGCCTCTCGATCCAAAGGTGGAGCTGCTGATTTACCTTTTGAATCGTTTTTAAAATCTGATTTTTCTTTGTTAAAATCAGACTTGTCTCTGTTTTTGTTAAAACCCTTATTGTCCCTGAAAGATGAATTACCTCTGGAGTTAAATCTACTAGATGGTGCTGCTAACTCCATGCTTCGTGCTTTCTTCATCGCTTCCTGTAATGAAGGAGGATCAAAGGCTTTGATCCAACCTCTCAGTGGCTCTGTCAAACCCTCCATGAAGAGTACCACAAGTCATCTCTCTGAAATGTTCGGAACCATGACTGATAACTTCTGAAAGTCACCAATATAGGACTCCAAACTGCCACTCTGTCTCAACTGAGCCAAGTCTCTGAAGTAGGATTCTGGATCCTTCCTGTCAAACCGCTCAACCAATCTGTCCACAAACTCCTGGTATGATGTGATCCTGTCATGCTGTAATGTCACCATACCGTGGTGCCACCAATCGTAAGCCACTCCCTCGAGATGCAATGTAGCATATCTGATAGCATCTCTCTCAGCCATCGGGCGCAATGTGAGAAATGTGTCCAGCTTACTAATCCATGCCTGAGCTGTCACCTTACCACTACCATCGAACATCACTAGATTAAGCCTGTTGGCTGCATGTTTTAGGTCATTGTTCTCGTATCTAGGTCTCCAATCCTGTCGACCTCTGTGGTGCTCTCGCCTCTGAGTGACAAAATGGTCAAAAGAAATCCTCTCTCTGACCTTTGGTGGTACAAACTCCCACTCCTCGTTCGCTGCCATAAGTATGTCTGCGAACAACTCCTCATGCTCCTCCTCTGCAATAGCCTTCGCCTCACTCACGGTGCAGGGTCAGTGGGTCATCTCATAAGTCCGGGTGAGGTCGTCTTAGGTGCTCCTTCCGGCGATCCCGCTTACCTTCATCGCCACGATGTGGTGACTCGGCCTCGAGTACCCAATCTCTCGAGTGCCACCGGCTAACCGGGCTGCAATATATCATTGATCACGTTGACCTCGCGACGAATTCTCGAGTGCATGCAACACCTCTACATCGCCTTGACCAGGGTTTGAGGAATCTTCGCTCTGCGATTATTATCTCGCTCGTCACCACATCTGCCAGCCCATGTTTCGATCGTCACCAAACTCGCTCGCCAATCGAAAGCACGCCCGTGTGTAAAACCCGTGAGACCCAAACCGACCAACAGATAAGATCAGCAACTTAGGATGGCGTGATTTAGCTCTAATACCACCAGAAACCCAAGTTTCGATTCCGACCGGGATTGTGTTGTTTTTCCGTTTTTGGTTTTTGATTTTTGACGTTTTTGCATAAATATTGAAAATGGCGATTTTGCAAATAAATGATATAAAATTGCATGTAAATTCAAAAAGCCCAGATCTATTACAAATAGGCTCATATATCGATAACTACTAATTTCATTATTTTTGCCATAACAATTACAATATAAATCTCTGAGAAATACAGGCAAGATTTGACTGATATTATTAAAGAACCTGATTTTGCAGCAAGCTGAAGATGACTGAAAACTGGTACGGCTGCAATAAATGATCCCTTGTCCCTTCGTCAAATGCTAGAAGATGAATCCTGAGATGCATGCGCCAACTGGGTTAAAGGCAGATGACCAGAATGGAAGGCGCTTTCTCCTCTGCAAAGAAGTACGGCTTTCTTGAATGGTACGGCCAGGTACAAAAAGGTACGGCCTGTACTCAGCAGCAAGCAATAAATTAAATGTACGGCTCTTCTCTGGGATCTCAAGATCTGATGAATATATGCGCCTAGGTTGCAAGATGCTTTCTGGATGAAACCCTGAATCAAAACTCTGAGACTGGATGATCTGTGAAGTTCTATGATCTCTTCTGGATGAAGAAACCTCTTTGCTGGCAATAGATCGGATGATATTTCACACCCTCTGAATCGCTCTCACTGGAGATGGCTCGTTCCCCAATGCGTTCGAGACTGAAACCCTAGGCTTCTGTGCTCTGCTCAAGACTTGATCAATTTTCAATTCATAAAATGACATAATGGCTCGATTTTCAATGCAAAGCTTATATCTTCTTGAAAAGTGTGAATTCCTTAAAGATAGGGATTTTTAAATAATTCGACTTCTCTCTTTTAATTATTTCAATAGTCTTCGATTAAATTTTAATAATAAAATATAATTGTCAAATGGCCCCTTTCTGATGATGGCGACCCCCTTTACTGAAATCACTTAAGTTATAATAAAATATTATAACTTTATATTATAAACTCCAATTAATTAATATTTAATTAATTCAATTAAATATTAATATCTTTCTCATTATTCATCCGATGCACAGCCGTTGAAGCTGATGAATAAAGAAGTGATTCTCAACGCTATCAATCTATACTGCTAAAAATAGCAGGGGGTCCCACTGGTGCTTCTAATACTGCTAAAAATAGCAACTCGAGCTAGAAGTGTCCGAATGAGCCCGAACGAAAGCCAACAATCAAATACCTAACAAGCCGAGCTGCTCTAACATGACCCTCTATCCAAACTATCACCTACGAGGGTCGCATAATAGGCTAAGAAGATGTTCATGACAATTGGTTGAACCCAACCAAACCACACCACTTAAGTGATTCCATTCGATACTTTAAAATAGGTGAAGCTATGTTGTGGTTCTACCACCTTGAAGACCCTTGGTAGAATGATTTTATGGCTTAACCAACCCTAGCAAATTCCTTTTGTATTGTTGCCACCTTTTTCCTTAACTTGGCAAAGATTTCCAATGGTTAGGCAATGGTTAGGCCACCCTTTAAGTGTGCCCAAGTTCTTTAGTGAATGTTTGGCAAAGTTTTTCATGACTTATGCCAATGTGGAGAAACATGCTAGTATCGCCATCATTTCATTTATATGTGGAAAAACTTTACATTGTCATTGTTTTTCCTTGCTTCTAAATACCAACTAATGTTCTCTTGTTTCTGCTAATTTGGAAGTACGGCCCTAAAAATTTGTGATTTCATCATATTTCATTTTAGAGCCGCTACAACCTCAATCAACCTAGAAAAATTATTATTAGGAAAACAAGACCATAACACAACCATGCAAACTGATGGGAAAGACCACAACTCAAGAGGGGTTTACACATATTGATGCACAATTGTAATAACAAACAAGAAAAGGTAAGTACAAATATTACATTTTGTAGGGGTGCAACACAAATCAAAAAGCCAGCATCAATTTTTCGGCCATGGTAAATGTTGCTTACTTAGGAATGAATGAAAATGATACTCAATGCTCAAAATCATAGTTGAAAAACCCTACAAGTACTCGTGAGACAAAACTCAAGCCAAGTTACTCGTTAAAAAACTTGGCACAGAGTTTTTTCAAAAACTCATGACAATTCATGCACAAAAAAATGTAGAATCTCAACAAAATCACATGTTATTTTCCAAAAACTCGCCCAACGACTCTGGATTTTGACGTTCGACTATGGAAGTCGTGATTTTATTTTAGTTTTTCACTATAAGGGTTTCCAAATGTCGTGACACACAATTATAGATTTTCTGATTTTATTTTAGTTTTTCATTGCGACTGCAAGGGTTTTTCATTGAGAAATTGTAATGTATCCCAAGTCCTCAAACAAAGGTCATCCACCCCTCTTTTTCATCACAAAACCAACAATCATGTGAACTTGGTCCAACAAAGCAACTAAGACACCACAACACATTGAGAAATGAATTAAATGGAACATGACAAATTTCATTGGCAAAGTTTTGGATAGCATCACTCCAACCCATTCTAATGAGAACATATTGAAAATAATAGCATCATAATGTGTATCCAACTTCAAAATAAATTTATCGAGAACTTACTATGCTCCAAGGTAAGGACATCTAGTTTTTATTATAGGTCATCTTGTTTTATTTGTTATGATGATTTTAGCTAGCTAACTAATGGCTTTATCCATTGATCTTATGTCCACTTCATTTTTATTTATTAGTCGATTCCTACTAGCTAACCCCAATTAAAATATGTTATTGACAATTCCATACTAATATTCCACTTAATGGGTTAATGGATTCTAAGAATGTAGCTAGATCTTGTAAACATAAGCCACCTAAATAGGATTGGAAATTGACCTTTGTTGGAGCATTATGTGGATATTTAGACCAAACTAAGGCTGGAAACACGCTTCATGACTTGACAAGATCTTTCATCAAAAGTGAATTGAGGATGTAAGGTTGTAAATCAACAATGAAGTAGAATAGAAAGCAGCCTTAGCTACTCTAATTGTGGCATATTATGAAGGGGGCCATAATTTAATAGTAAAAAGTGATTCCTTGATTGTTACAAATGCTTTGAAAAATGTTGATTTCTCGAATTTGAAACTACAATCCATTTTGGAAGAGGCCATAAGCTAGTGTAGACGGTTATAGAGAACAAACTAAAGTAGTGATCTAACAATGAATAAAGGGATTGATCTTTCTAATTTCTCATCTATAGAAAGTAACAATGTACTTGATTGGGAAGGCCTAGATAAATTGGTGGACCATGATCAACCCCTTTATGCTTTTAGTCTATCTACTTTTATCCATTGCCTTAAAACATTCAAGTGTATGCTATTGGACAAGAGGTTGGAATCACCTTCCATCATGATGGCAGTACATGTGGGAGCACATTGCTTGGATAATTTGCATTGATTTGATACCACCTTTATTATGTAATACTTGTTAGCCATAGAAGAAATTTATGAATTATATTTTTTATTGATATTGAAACTTGAAGTTTATATGTATTCAGAGATTGAACTCGTTTTTTAGTCTATGATATGTATCAAACTCTAATTTTGATTTATATACAATGGAAATTAGTAATACGTAATACAAATTCAGTAATATGGGTTTTTGAAGAATATTTATAAAAATTTATATATATTCAAATGTTAGATAAATTTGCCAAGTTTTTCCTCGAATTTTTTGCCAAGTCCCAAGTTTTTAAAAAATTTGGGCTTGTTGAGTAATTGCTGAATCCAAGTTTTTCAACTATGCTCAAAATGACTACAAATATTTTTCTTTATTTTTTCATCTTCTTTCGTCCTCTTTATTCCTTCCTTTTCTTTCCTCCTCTTTTTTCCTTCATCTTCTTCAGCTGCAAGTGCAAAAATCAGAAATGATTGTGGCAAGTGTTGGTGGTCAACGGGTTTAAGTATAAGGTTGACTAGGGTTTCATAAGGGAAAATGAAACTCAATGCCGAGAATGACTACAAATATTCCTCTTTTTTCCTTTCTCTTCTTTAGCTGCAAGTGCAAAAATCAGAAATGATCATGGCAAGGCAAATGTTAGTGAACAATGGATTTAAGTTTAGGGTTGACTAAGGTTTCATAAGGGATGTGTGAGGGCTTGAAGGCCCCCAATGCCCCTTTTAAAATGTTTTCTAAATGTTAAGGGTTTTATTGTTGAAAAATTTTAAGATGTTGGACATCTCACCATCTCTGTGATGATTGAGGGACATCTCAAATGTCCTAATCAATCACTAGGACATCAAGCCCCTATCAACATTATTACAAACACATCACCAATTTCCCAATGGACAAGGAATGGCTAGGGCACATCCTCTACCACCCCACTATCCACAAGGAAACTAGGGGGAACATGGACATCTAGTAAAGGAGTGGGAGCATGTCTACATGTTACACAAAATATTTCAAGATAAAATAGGGTATAAACTAAGAGCATATTATAGGCTATAGTACCATTGACAATTATGGAAGAGAAATTTAGAGAGTTTATGAATAAATCTACAAAAATCCAAATTGGAATAAAAGATGTCAGCCCGTATGGAAAGCAAGCACTAATTATATGTCATACATCTTGGGTTGGATCACAATTAATCAAATGTTAAAAGTCAAATCCCAACTACACAGTTGTAGTGTCCTAGAAGAGTAAAATGCTAGCTTTAACTATATCTTTTGAAGTTAAAGTAAAAATTGTAAATTTGGAGCTAGGACAATAGAATGTGCACTTCTCTTTGTTGTGCCAATTCATTGGAAGGGAACCATTTGGGAGACTTGTAGGTGATCAAGCACAATGGCAGTAGAAATATGAAGCTAGATCTGGTTAGTTGGGAATTGCATTTATTGGTGCTGAAATTGATAGGCAAGTGTTAATGATGATATTTCTGACTTTTTTGCCTACGAGAGTGCACAGATTTCAAAGGTAACATAGCTGCTCAAATTTCAGCTAGAATGGACATGGTCAAGTAAGATATGTAATCTCTTGATCTGATGCAAGGAAAAACATGTTAGCCTCCCTCAATCATGTTGGCAGATGAAGCTTATATGGATGACACTTTTCCAATTGGTGTATTCTCTTAATATTTTTCTATAATCTAAAAGAAAAGATACATGCTTTTCAGGAAATAAAAAGCAACAGTATCATATATTATAGTTTACATCACATGTCAATGGAAAGGGAGGACATCATGTCACATGTAAAGAGGATCAATAGGAGACCATAAAAATATGTTACAAGTAACAAGTGGAAAAACTAAAAGTTTTTTGCATATTCATACTAGCTACAGATCAACTGGGTTCTCCATTGGGACCATACATAGGCCATAACTAGTCCAAGTATTTTGCATAAGAAGAAAAAGTCACCAAGTTTCGAGGAATCGCAAGCTCATTACATGCATACTGAAGAGAGGATGAAGAGAACAAGCTAAAGAATGGAAAATTGTGTGATGAAAACTACATTGCTACCATACCTATCTCTAATAAAATCAAAGACTGTCATCAGGTAGCAAAAGGAAAAATTGGAACTGCTTTAGTTTCAGATAGACAATATGCCTAAAATTTTCTACTTGCTTGGGTCTGTAGTTAGGTGTACATTAAAAGATTCATTTTTACCTGTAATACTTCAATGGGAAAGAATTTCAATAAGCTATAGATACCAGCTTATTTTTGAAACAAAATTATTTTTCAAGTCCACTTTAAAACAACCTATTCACCAAGAGTAGAATCAACTAAAGATACCATCGTGGCATTTACAGATGTATGTTTAAATAAGTAGCCTAACATATTAGCCACCCTTCAAATTTAGTGTTATATATCCAAGTTCCTAAAGTACTGACATATCTTCAGTTTGCCAAGGACATTGCATTATGTTTCAGAAGATAAAATATTATATTCTTGACAACATACCAAATGAGCCACAGCACTAAAATTGTCTGGAAAAATCTCCAACAATTTCCGCTTCAAAGGTTCATAAACTCCAACAAAAATTGCCGATGCCCTATTACAAATATAAACAAACCAAGTAACAAAATAAGAAATCCAATTTGCCCAGAAAATTTAGGTGCAGCACCTAAATAAGGGAAGATTATGAAGCCCTGTGCACAAAGGCAAACTTACATTAAATCAAACAAGCAGCACATCTTCACTTTAGATACTCAAAATTGTCAGTTACACTTACAATTAAAAGTAACATGCTAGAAATAATTTTGAAGATAAATTTTATGTGCATTTAATTTTTAACAAGTACAAAATATTAGGATAGTCAACATTGCTTTATTTAAATCATTACTGAATTTCATGTGCACAAGGATATTAAGCTAAGTCATTTGATGCATATCATTCATAAATATATAAATAAATGAATTGGATATCTTTGGAGTTAAGTGACCAAGTGACGGAGAAATATTACATTACTGCATAGATGAAAAAGTGATTGATCAGCTATTGGCCCTTCAACACCTGGAAAATGTAATTCAACTGTGTGTTGAACTCGGAAAAGAAACAAAGGTTGCAACCTTGGGTCTTAAAGCAGGAAACTATGGGCTGTGAGTTCAAAACATACCAAGGTGTACGGTAGGTCCAACGAATTTTTCAAGTGGTGCTTTGTTATCTCTCTGTGTGTAGTTGATGTTTGATTTAAAGCAGAGGTCCAGAGGGATGTGTCTCCAGCCCCAACGCTAGCATCCTAGACATCCCAAGTCCCAAGGACAACGGGATGTGTTAGTGTCTGTAATAGAGTTATAATGGTCATACTATTCTTATAAAGTTATAACGGTCATACTAGTCTTAGTGATAGGCTTAGTAAGAAAGTCACTTTAAGACTTCATTTTGCTTTATCAAATAATGTAAATATGATTTAATGTCCACTTAAGTCATTTTAGGCTTAAGGTTTGTGTCACCCTAGTATAAAGGTTTATGTTGTTTTCCTATTAAGTGACCATTGCTCTTTCATTAATACATACAAAAAGTATATCTCTCCTTCAAGTTCTCTATGTTCTTGCTTGATTTCTTTGTATGTATTGGTTTTTGTAATATGGTATCAAAACCATGATGAGGAGTAGTCAAGAAGTAGCAAGTGTAGTCCTACGGACTGCTCTGATCAGTTACAGGGTGAGAAACTGCTTACCATGTACACCAAGAAACTGAAAGGGCTTTCAAGCAAAAAAGCTAGATCTTTTTTATTCAAAACCAAATTAAGGAAAATCAATACCTAGAGGACAGCTGCACAGAACAAAGTACAGTTTGTAAGAAGCCTACCTTAATACAATCGAATTTTTCTCCTTGCTGGCTTAGTATTTAGATGTAGACAAAAAGATTCATGGAACAAAATACCAAATGAAGAAGTTGTAAGCAAATCAATCCACATATGAGAGTAACATATTCAGGAAATGATGATGGCTTCTTATTGAATCAATATTCTGATTACAAATATAGTATAGCTTGCAACTTACAATCAGATAATCTGATTTAGGAAATCAGAACTCACAAAGTATGCAAAAATAGCCAAAATATGTATATCAAACCCTAGCCAAGAGATTGAAGGATGAAACCCTAGGTAGTCTTGATGAACTAGCCCTCAATCTTTGACTGAAATAAGGTTGTAGCAGCAAAGTTGGTGGTCTGATATGACAGATTAAACTCTGTAGCAGCTGGTATGCAATCTGTATTTGACTGTAGATGGCCCAGAAAAGCTGAAACTCTTCAAAGATTGCAAAAACAACTCAAACTATGGAATTGCCTAGCTTAGAAAGGTGAAGAACTAACCCAGCTTGCCTCCTACGCTTGTAAAAGGTTGGAATATGATGGATGACAGGTCTGAAACTTGATTTCCAGCAACTTGAGATAATCTGGTATGGATTTTCCAGCCAACCCACAAATGAAAACTCCACAAAACTGAAACCCAATATGCAAAAAGAGGCGTTTGTTCTTTGAAGTCAAAATATGGTTCAATCTTCTTGATTTCTTCTTGGATCTGCAACAAAACCAGTCTTCAAAAACCCTATCTTCAAGGTCTAATCTTCAAAAGCATGACAATGAAGCTTTGTGATGAACTCTATGTGAATTCACCTCTAAAGGTGGAATGGGGTCATCACCATACCACTATATTCAAGGGAGCACCAACTTGAATCGACTGAAAATTACTTTCAATCAAGAGACAACTCTCTTCAAAATGTCTTAAGTCTTAACAGAATAGCAATACCAAAAACATGTTAATCGCACAGCCCTTCATGCCTTTAAACAAGGCTTCTAGTCCAAACCGCCCTTAGAAGAAGAATCTAATTTGTTTTCAATAAAATATTCAATAACTTCAATGCTAAGGCACCTAAACTGCCCTTAGGGAAGATCTGATTTTAGTTTATTAAAATATTCTTTGCCTTCTTCTCCAAGGCACCTAAGTCGTCCTTATCTAAGGATCAGATTTCATTTATTAAAATATTGGTTGCCTTCTCCCTTAAGTCTCCTAAACCGCCCTAGGAGAGAAAATTGACCTTCTAGAAGCAAATCAGATCTGATTTGATGTGGGTCAACCAACCAAGGAAGATAATATAATTTTATCTATTTTAAAACTCGCCTCCTTGTTTTCTTTGACTTGCAAGTGGACCTCCTTGTTTGCTTTGACTTGCAAGTGGACGATGAGATATTAATAAAATATGATCAACATAATGCTTTATTTTTTGTTAGGGATAATTCCTCTCCAAAATTTATGATTCTCATGGCCAATATCATTCCCTTATCTCGCCATCTAAGCCCCGGGAATGCTGGATGGGCTAGAATCAGGTCACCAAGATGTCACATCGAGAATGGGGACATTACACAGTCCTACATGTTGGAAATATTGGCATTGATGTCAAAAGCGCTTAGTCGAGATTGTTGGAAGTTGTCATTGATGTCAAAGGTGAAAAAGATAATGTTGTCATTAATGTCCAAAGTGAGAAGACAAAAGCGTCATTGATGTCAAAGTATTGTTGTCACGATGGTTAGTGCAAGGTTGGAAGATACAAAGCTGGTTGAAGGCATCACTATTGACAAAGATCAGAGTCATATGCAAATGCCTAAAAGAATTGAGGATGCAAAAATAGCAAAGACAAAGTTAAATTAATAATTCCAAAGGTGGCTGACTTTACCTTACGCAAATAAGTGTTTACATATATAAATAGCATCCAAGTCAAAGATTATTATGAGTGATTAACAAAGTTTAAAGAACAGCAAATTAAAAATAATATTAATTACTATGCTGGCTGATTCCATGAAAATTCATTTTTAACTTAAATGGCAGCCCAAGGTAATGTGAATGCATATATTAAATAGCCCCAGAAATATACGAAAGGCAGCAAACTTTATTTTAACAAGATATATTTAAAAGGGCACCAATCCTTAATTAAATGCAGCAATCATTATTAACCAAGGAAAGTTAACAAGTAAATAGGAAGCACTCAGTTCTATTAATGAAAAGGCAGCAATTAAGGTTATGAAGATTAAAGTAAACAAAGGGAGTGATAAAGATATAATAGGCACCAATTTGGATGATAAAGGACGTTTAGAGGGCAGCAATTACCATAAGAAATAGTTAATAAAAGTGGTGTCTCTTCTAAGGGTTATCTCTTTTCAAAGAGATACATCTTTTCATGAAAAGGCATAAGGGGGATATTAAGAGTGGATGATATGTGGATTTAGAAAGCAAAAAAAATCAATGAATATTATCATTATGTGAATATCAGAGCAGATATAAAAAGATAAGAGGCAGAAAAATGAAGTCTAATTCGTAATATCCCCTTCTCAATCTGATCTTCTTAGTGACCGTTGGCCTTTTTCTGAAACCCGAAGGCTAGTCGAAAGGAAATAAGGGTTTCCTATTTTGAGGTTGTCTTTGTTCGGAGTTGGTGGATCTGGCTGGCGGATTCTTTTCGGGTTTTCAGAGAGCCCATGTGGTAGGTTCCTTTCGGCATTCAGAGATTTTCTCGAATTTACTATTTTTAGTAAATTCTATTTTTGGCAGCTTTCCAGCTTGGGTTCGCCTTGGTTGACTTCCTGCTCAGTTTGGTCGTTGATTTGCTCAGTATTGGCTTCAGGGCACATTCGGAGGGATAAGTTAAGTCATTTAATTAAAAGTCACGTTTTAAATATTATATTTTTACGTTGACCCCTTGGCCTAGACTATTGACTTAATGTTGTTTTTAAAAAGTGGTCTTTAAAAGATTATTTTAATTTTGCCAAAGTCAAAGCAATTATGAAGGGCGCATTTATCAAAGTGGTATTTATTTTAAATATCAAATATTAAGCCTTGAAGGAAAAGTATGCCCTCTTGAAGAAAGGGTTAGGGTTTTGGCATTGAAGCAGATTACAAGTCAGTCGAGTTGGCTGCCGGATTGGCTCTGGAACTGCTTCGAGGAATGAAGGCCTCCTAGCTTGGGCATCGCTTCATGTTTGCAAGACAACATCTAGTGGTGATTCATTGTATTGTGAGTTGCATTTAAGTTTGTGCATTGTATTTCAGCTTATTGCATACTTAGATTAGACTTGGCATGTTAGAGGTTTCAGCTTATTGCATTATTTAGCACAGCAGATTTATGTTTTTGCTCATAGCTTGAAAAATACAAAAAAAAGTATTCTGGGTATTGCATCAATCTTTGAGTTTGTAAAGGGCGCCCATATTCTCAAGTTTATAGAATTTTTAAAGGAGTTTTGAATTTTTGAGAAGAAGTCGAACTTCTTGCTGGGCCGTACCACTTAGTCATGCATTGATTTCCGTGCAATATTAAATATTGGCATTTAGGGTCTGTCTCTTGCATCCATTCTAGGCGCCTTCTCATTAGCTGTGTTTCGCATCTAAGAATAGGTCAATTGGGTAAGGAATGAGTGATTTATGAATCATTTAGTGAATCTTTATGCTGCTGGTTAAAGGGTGAAAAGTGCAGATCTGTCAAACTGTCTACAGAAATCTGCACCTTCTGATTTGGTTTTGGCACTGTGATTTACTTAAGGATTGTAGCAGATTCATTGTTGAATGTACCATTTGAAAAGCATCTGATATCTTGACATTGCAGGCAATAATTATATTTTGTAAACTGGCAGTAGTACTGACCAGTGTTCTTAATATTGCTTTGTCATTATTTGTAATACTCGTTCTTGTTTTCAGTATTAGTTTGAAATAGTTATAACTCCGCCCTATGGTAGCTACTTCCCATTATCGGGTGAGCAGCACGATGCAGGTGTTGAGTAGTTTAGTTTCCGACATTTCATTTCAAGCTTTGCTTTACGTAATCACTCAGGTCATATGGTGGCCCCTCACTCCCGCATTGGATTGGGTAGCACATACTTAGCGTTGAGTTCCACTTTCAGCATTTAAAATTAGAAGACCCTCGGCCAATGCTACGCCATCATGCGGTAGCCCACATCTTGAAGTTAGAGTTGTTTCCGCTCACGTTTGGGTTTTATCATCAACAGCAAGTACGCTTGGCAATGTTGCTGTCATTGTTAATTTGAAAAGCACGAAAAAGGGTTGGCTCACCCGGAATATTTCAGTGGTATCAGAGCCACGCATCCTGCCATCCTGTGAAATCAGCCTTCTATGAGTGACAGAGAACAGAGGTACTTGGCAAGAGTATACAAGAGGGATACAGTTCAGACACAGTTGTATCAAGCTCCAGAAGGTCAGACAGCATCAGAGGTTTTGAGGGCTAATTGGGAGCCTTCACAGGAAACAGAAATGGGGGATAATGAAAGGACTTTAGGTGGCAATGAAAGAAATGAAAGGATTTTTGGTGGCAATGAAAGAAGTTCAGGCAACAGAGGTGACAGTGGGAAGGGTATAGACAATTCGGCCAATCTAGGTCAAGGGCTTGATAAGAAGATGGATGCTTTGTTGGATATGTTCTCTCTCATGTTAGGGAGATTGGGTCCAAATACTCCACAAAACAATACAGTGCATGCCGGTGAGCATAGTGCTACCAACCAGCACAATGGTCATGTTGCCCAACCTTCAGTTAGCCGCACCTACATTTCTGCTAGACCACTCAAACCCACGTTTTTGGCACCAGCAAACCCACATCCTGATCCCGAAGAAAATGCTTCATCTTTGGAGAGGCTAAGGATAGGCCGTACGGAATATGACACCCTTCCTGATGAAGTCAAGCTTGACATGTCCTTCAATGATTACATGGAGTATAGAAGGAAGGATAGAGGCCAAGGGAGAAATTATGACCAAAGAAGAACTCCAGCACAAGGAGACTTGTATCAAGCTATCAACAAGGTTACGCTTCCCCATTTTGATGGAAGTGATAATAATTCTGCTCGAGCTTGGATACAGAAGCTAGACAACTATTTGGCTCTTAGGCCAATGGCTGAAGAAGAAGCGATTAAATTCGCTACGCTACACCTAGATGGGGTGGCGCATGAGTGGTGGTACCATGGCCTAGTCACCTTAGGTCATGGGTCTATCACTAGCTACGATGAGTTCACCAATAGACTCATTGAAAGGTTCGAGAAGAAGGACCCAGAAGTGCATTTTAGGGAGTTGGCACAGTTGAGGTAGTATGGCACTGTTGATGCCTACATAGCTGAGTTTCAAAGACTTTCAGTTATGGTCACTGGAATCACGGAGAGAAGATTAGTGATCCTATTCAGCGAAGGATTGATGGAGCCACTCAAGGGTTGGATCAAAGCTTTTGATCCACCGTCCTTACAAGAAGCAATGAAGAAAGCTAGAAACATGGAGTGGGCTGCTCCCAAAGCAAAGTTCCATTCCAAACCAGCATTTCACAAGGGGGATAGAGGGAAAAAGTTTCATCAAAAGCCTCACCATAAGGAGTTTAAACCACAGAAACCTCATGGCACAAGATTGGATCCAGAGACTATCAATGAACTCCGAAGAAAGGGGTTATGTTTCCGTTGTTGGGAAAAATGGTCCCAAGATCATGTGTGCCCAAAGGGTGCTAAAATCCATCAAATTGAGTTCTATACAGCTGAAGAAAGCAATTCTGATTTTTCTGATCAGCAAGCTGATTTTGAGGACAGCGATGAAGAAAAAACTCCAGAAGAGTCTGAAAGTGAAAAAGAAGGTGGTGGTACATTGGCTCAACTTTCGAGCTTCCAAAAGAATGAGTCTTTCAAAGTTCGTGGGATGATCAAAGGGCAGCGCATTGTTGCTTTAATTGACACTGGAGCAACACATAACTTCATAGACGAAGTTGTGGTGGCAAAGAAAGGATTGCAAACAGAAGACTTTGAAGGTTTCAGAGTTATGGTTGCTGATGGGTTTCACATCTCATGCACCAAGAGGATTCCCAACATGTCAATGCAATTGGGCAATTACGAAGTCAAGGATGACTTCTATGTGGTTAATATTGGAGATACGGATGCTGTCCTTGGCATTCAATGGCTGCGATCTCTTGGAGAGATCTCTTTAAATCTGCAAACCATGGAACTCAAATTTCAATCCGATGGAAAGAAGGTGGTGTTGAGGGGAATGTCAAATGGTGGCCCTCGGATTGTGTCATTCAAGAGGATGGCAAGGTTGATACGTCATGACCAAGTGGAGTGGGTTGCGGAGTGCATGATTCTTCCAGCTAGTCCAGCTGAAATGAAAATAGAGCATCCTCCAGATATTCAGTCTTTACTCACCAAGAAGAGTAAAGTGTTTGCTGATTTACCTCCTGGACCCCCTCCTGATCGAGGTTCAAAACACATCATAGAGCTCAAGGAAGGGGCTAAATCGGTGATCACAACTCCATATCGGTATCCGAAGAGGCAAAAGGATGAGATTGAGAAGAATATTCGAGAACTTTTGGAGATGGGTTTCATACGCCCAAGCAAGAGCCCCTTTGCATCTGCAGTGGTTCTTGTGAACAAGAAGGATGGTACCATGCGCATGTGCGTGGACTATCGTGCTTTGAACCAAAGCACCATCAAGAATAGATACCCCATTCCCAGAATAGATGAGCTCATTGATGAGCTACATGGGGCTAAGTTCTTTTCGAAGATTGATCTGAGGTCGGGTTACCATCAGATACGAATGAGGGGATCAGATGTGGAAAAAACAGCTTTCAGATGTCATTATGGCCATTTTGAATTCTTAGTCATGCCATTTGGGTTGACTAACGCTCCGGCAACCTTTCAGTCTTGCAGGGCAAATTGTCTTCGAGTCGATTCTGAAGGTTTGTGTGTTGAGTATTTTTTGATGATATTATTACGATCTGACAAGACTTGGGAGAGGTCACCTCAAGCACTTGGAGGAAGTGCCCGAGTATCATGGAGATAAAGAGGCTTGTTGCTTAAAAGCTTCCAAATGTGAATTTGGAATGGAGGGATTCTTGTACCTTGGCCACATAATCGGTCTTGAGGAGTGAAGGTGGATCAGGAAAAGAGATCAAAGCGATAGTTGATTAGCCCACCTCCACGAGGCTTGACTTCCGGTTAAGAAAGGTTTTAGGTTTTGTGGTTTTAGCGGAGTCGTAAAGGGGTATTCACAAATGCTGCTCCCTCTTCTTGATCTCCACCAAAGGGGGCCTTGAGTCGAGAAAAGGCTCAAGGTGATTTTGAAATAAGTTCAAGAAAGATCATGAGCACCGTGTCGGTTTGGCTATTCCAGGATTTCTCAAGCCATTCGAACTGCAATGTGATGCATCGGGTGAAGGAGTGGGGGCTGTCCTGATGCAAGACAAACACCCTATCGTGTTTGAGAGTAGAAAGTTACGGGGTGTTGAAAGGACATATTCAATCTATGACAAAGAAATGCTTGCCATTATGCATGCATTAGCCAAGTTCAGGCAGTACTTGGTGGGGAACAAGTTCATGGTTAAGACGGACCACAATAGCCTCAAGCATTTCATGCACCAGAAAGACCTAAATGAGAGGCAACAGAAATGGGTGAGTAAGCTTCAAGCTTACGACTTTGACATTGAATATGTCAAAGGGAAAAATAATGTCGTGGCCGATGCTCTCTCCAGAAGGCCTCATCTTAGCTCATTGTGTGAGCTTACTGCAGATTGGAGAGACATGTTGCTTGCTGATTATGCCAAAAATCAGTTTGCAACCAGCATTCTGGAAGGTACTTTCCATGATGAAAGGTACCAGGTGGTTGAGGGATTGATTCAGTATAAGGGAAGAATCTTTCTGGTGGCTGATTCTAAGCTTAAGAAGAAGATTCTTTTGACTTTCCATGACATTCCAGTTGCTGGTCACCAAGGTTTTTTCAAGACCTATAGGCAGATCCGAGAAAGGTTTTCTTGGAAAGGATTGAAAAGTGAAGTTCAACGCTACATTCAGGAATGTCCTGTTTGTCAAGCGAACAAAAATGAGCATACATTACCAGCCGGGCTGCTGCAACCACTTCCTATTCCCAATCAAAAATGGGAAAGTATCTCGATGGACTTGACAAAGGTTGCCAGAGAGAGCCCAAAGGAAAGGTTATATTTACATGTGGTGAATTTGGATAGGCCCTAGCAAAATTTGCTCATTTCGCCCGCCCAGCACTTTTTCTGCGGCCCCAAAGTTGCAGATCTGTTTCGAAGAGTGTTTAGGGCTACATGGGTTTGCCAAAGAACATTGGCGAGTGAGTAGGGACAGCAGAGTTCCTAAGAAATGCGTTTCGCAAGAAGTCTTGAGAATGAGTAATCGCATGCTCACTAAGCTTTTCAGATTACCATCCCCAAACAGATGGGCAAACAGAAGTGGTGAACAAGTGGTTGGAAGGCTACTTGAGAAATTATGTGTCAGAACAGCAGAAAGCTTGGGTCAAGTGGCTGCACATAGGCGAGTACTGCTACAACTCTACTTTTCATATGTCAATTAAGATGTCTCCCTTCTTGGCACTTTATGGGTATGAAGCACCTAGTTTTGCAGATTTGGTGTTTGGTGACAGCAAAGCACCCCTAGCCAAGGATTTGTTGCAGCATAGTCAAGACATAATGAAATCCTTGAAGGATAATTTGCATATTGCACAAAATCAGCAGAAGTTGTATGCTGATCAGAGGCGTGTTGAGCGTTCTTTCGAGGTTGGGGATATGGTCTATCTTCGTTTACAACCTTACAGACAGTCTACTCTCAAGAAGAGTGGAGCGGAGAAGCTCAAACCTCGCTTCTATGGGCCATTTAGGGTCATCAGAAAAGTTGGGGCAGTAGCTTATGAATTAGAGCTACCTTCTAATAGCAGAGTGCATAACGTCTTCCACGTGTCTCGCCTCAAGAAGGCACTTGGACATAATGTGGTTGCTTCATCACAGTTGCCGTTGGGTAGGGAGGGCAGTTGGTTCCTATTAATTCGGAGGAAATACTTGATGTCGAGCACGTTCTTTGAGGGAAAAGAACCATCGAGAGGAGAAATACGGTAAAGTGGAAGAGCACCTATGGAGGGATGCAACTTGGGAAAGTGATGAGACATATTGCGGCATCCTAGTTTAGGGTGCTTGAGGACAAGCAATCTTGGGGAGTGGACTGTAATATGGCATCCCTTCTGGAAATCCGATCTTCTTAGACCCGTTGGCCTTTTCAGAGGAAACCCTAGGCTAGTCGGAGTGAAATTAGGAACCTATTTTTGAGGTTGTCTTTGCTCGGAGTTGGTGGATTTGATGGCGGATTCTTTCTGGGTTTTCAGAGAGCTTCGCAGTGGTATGTTCCTTTCGACATTCAAAGCATTTTCTGGAATTTACTATTTTTAGTAAATTCTATTTTTTAGCGGCTTTCGGTTAGATTTGACTTGGTTGACTTCTGCTTGATTTGAGTCGATTGATTTGCTCAAAAGTATTTGGCAGAACCCCAAATTGAAGGGATAAGTTAAAGTCATTTAATTAAAAGTCCGTTTAAATATTATATTTTTTTATGTTGGAAGCCCATGGCCCTAGACTGTGACTTAATGTTGTTTTAAAAAGTGATCTTGGAGGGTGGTATCCCTCATTAAAAGATTATTTTAATTTTACTTAAGAATTAGAGAAGCAATTATGAGAGCATTTATCAAAGTGAAATTGTTATTTTAAATATCAAATATTAAGCATTAAAGGAAAATCACAGCCACTCACTTAGAGAAAGGGTTAGGGTTTTGGCATTGAAGCAGATTTTAGGGTTTCGTGAAGTCAACCGAAACTTATAAAAAGAAGACTTGAGCATCATTTCATCATCTTTTGTCTACTATACTGTTATGTTGCCGGATTGGCTCTGGAACTGCTTCGAGGAATGAAGGCCTCCTAGCTTGGGCATCGCTTCGTGTTTGCAAGACAACATCTAGTGGTGATTCATTGTATTGTGAGTTGCATTTAAGTTTGTGCATTGTATTTCAGCGTATTGCAAACTTAGATTAGATTGGCATGTTAGAGGTTTCAGCTTATTGCATTATTGCTTGCAATGATTTATGTTTTTGCTCATAACCCGAAAACAAAAATGTGCAGGTATTGCATCAATCTTTGAGTTTGTAAAGGGCGCCCATATTCTCAAGTTTATAGAATTTTTAAAGGAGTTTTGAATTTTTGAGAAGAAGTCGAACTTCTTGCTGGGCCGTACCACTTAGTCATGCATTGATTTCCGTGCAATATTAAATATTGGCATTTAGGGTCTGTCTCTTGCATCCATTCTAGGCGCCTTCTCATTAGCTGTGTTTCGCATCTAAGAATAGGTCAATTGGGTAAGGAATGAGTGATTTATGAATCATTTAGTGAATCTTTATGCTGCTGGTTAAAGGGTGAAAAGTGCAGATCTGTCAAACTGTCTACAGAAATCTGCACCTTCTGATTTGGTTTTGGCACTGTGATTTACTTAAGGATTGTAGCAAATTCACTGTTGAATATGCCATTTGAAAAGCATCTGATATCTTGACATTGCAGGCAATAATTATATTTTGTAAACTGGCAGTAGTACTGACCAGTGTTCTTAATATTGCTTTGTCATTATTTGTAATTACTCGTTCTTGCTTTCAGTACTAGTTTGAAATAGTTATAACTCCGCCCTATGGTCGCTACTTCCCATTCTGGGTGAGCAAGCACATTCTGGGTGTTGAGTAGTTTCAGTTTTCAGCATTTCATTTCAAGCTTTGCTTTCTGTAATCACTCCGTCATATGGTCGCCCCTCACTCCGCATTGGATTGGGTAGCACATACTTGACGTTGAGTTCCTTTCCAAGCATTTAGAGTAGAAGGCCCTCTGACCAATGCTCGCCATCATCGGCACCATACTGGTTAGAGTTGTTTCCGTACGTTTGGGTTTATCATCTAACCTTAACGGGTACTTGCTTGTAATGTTGTAATTTGTTAATTGAAAAGCCTTGAAAAAATTGAAACGAGATATTTCAGATTCTGATTTATTTTGAAAAAGAATATGAGTGACTATGAGAGAAGAATGTGTTAACATGTTTATGATCAGATTTGTGAAAAGAATTGCTGCATAGATTGGATCAGATTTGTGAAAGAAATCAGTACATGATAGTGATCAGATTTGGGAAGGAAGGTTGATAACTGAATGTGGATCAGATTTGTTTTAGGATCATTCTTGTAATTTGTGATCAGATTTGTGAGAGAAGTCCATTGCGTGAAATGTGATCAAGGATATTGCATGGTGTGTGTTCAGATTTGAGAAGGAAGAGAAGTTGTAGTTGGATCAGATTTGTGTTTGAATCAGATTTGGTGAAGGAGTTTATCATATCAGCATTGACGAATTCAATAGGTTGGAGCCTATCAAATTGAGGTTGGAGCCTCTTGCTGGGTTGGAGCTCAGTTTGTGTGGGTGTTGGAGCCTCCAATAGGTTGGAGCCTATCAAATAGAGGTTGGAGCCTCTTGCTAAATTGGAGCTCAGTTTGTGTAGAGATTGGAGACTTTAGTAGTAGGTTGGATCCTACAAGAAGAAGAAGAAGATTAATATATATATATATATAAGCAACATTTTGCCGTGATTTTCTCCCACAAGGATTTCAACGTAAATCGTGTGTTCTCTTTGTGTTCTTAATTGCTAGGTTTTGCATATGTGTAGTCGATGTGATTGATTGAGTTTGAAAAGTAAAAGTTTGTAATATACTGATTCACCCCTTCGCCTTCCCCCCCTCCCCTCTCAGTACAACTGTGTGCTCAACACTAGAGAATCATATGAGATATTGACTTTTCAACTTTTTTGGAAATTCCAGATTCAGAAATATTCAGCATCTCAACAGATCCATAAGTTTTCATAAAGTAGTCTTCTGTTTCCTATTCGCAACACAGATATTTTTTTCAAATGGCTAGTTTAAAGAATATGATATTTGAAGGTAACTAAAAGTTTTCTGACAAGAATTATAATAACTAGAAACAATGAATGCTAGCTATTTTTTGGTACACATGTTTGGATCAGATTCTGTTGAGGAATGAAACAAGATCAACAACAAGAAGAAATGATCAAAACAAGTTTGATGAGTGGAATAGAGAAGCAAAGAAGCAATGATGCTGATATAACTCTCTATGACTAATGAAATGCTACCAAAAGTACCGACCGGTGAAGAAGCTTCAGTTATTTGGAAGCGATTAAAGGAGTTGGATGAAACTTAAAACAAAGTTAGAATCTTCTTGCCTAAGAATTCACTGTTTTCAATCAAAATGGATAAAAATGAATCTTCGCAAGGCCATTTGGTAAAGATCAAGGGTGTTAGAGAATGGTTAAATGCTATTGCACAGAAAATAGAAGAAGACAGTGGTAATCACTCTCAAGATGCCCCCACCTTCATTTAAACATTTTGTTGAAACCCAAATATTATAGCTACTCATTGAGCAACACAAGTGAAAAAATTACTTTCGGAGTAACCATGGGAATGAGGGTTTAGAGATGACTTTGGCAGCAAACTTCAAGGGCGAGGATCACATTACTATTAAGAATGAAGGAAGAAACAGAAAGGGCAACAGAAAAACATGACTCAGGTAGCCAAAAGACTTTTAAATGTCATTATGGTAAAAAAACTAGGCCATAAAAAGAAGTTTTGCAGGAAACATAAGGGGTGAGAAAAATAACCAACTGCCTCAGAAACAAGTCAATTTTACAAAAAACAAGGAAGAGGAAGACCCTACAATTACTACATGCTTATAATTATGTTTATTGATTGAAATAAAACCCTACAATAACTACACACATACATTGGTCAACTAAAAACAAAGACTATGCAATGCAAGTAAACATACACCAAACATTATAAGCTAAACATGGCAGTTGTATTCAAAACTACAAGAGACCAAAAAAACACCTACTACAATACAAAGCTTTCATCATCAAGAAGGCATAAGAATTACCACTAGAAATCAAATGAGCAAATACAAATTGTTTATAATATTTACAAAACCATCACATGAAAATAACTAAAAAGCTAACTGCTACTTCTACTCTAGGAACTGATTGCTTGCATGCAATGCAAGTTTTATTATAAAATCCTAACTGCTAAAACTAAAACCATGCAATCATCAATTAGATTGATGGTAAGGATTATTACAAACTAACACTTAGAAGCTTACATCTCTTGCATGACACAGCATATAAAGATAAATGATCTAAGATTGCTAACTCTAGGCTAAAATAGCATGCCCTATAAATAGCTCCAACTAAAAGTAGCAAATTTTAGAATATGTTCTTTCCCCCAAAAAACATGACAGCACAAGCTATTTTTAGCACAGACTTTTGGATAGGCACATCTAAATGACTTTGATTGTTTTGCAACTTTTCCTCTAATAATAGCCTAAGTTACTGGTTCGGGTTCAGGTTTGAGGGTTCAGTTCGCAGGTTTGGTCAAAAAAAAAATTGGGGTTGGGTTCATTTTGGGTTCCTCCATACAAAAACATATAAAATCAGAAATATATACATATTTACAACAATAAATAAGTTCAAAATATTACACATAGCATCATATATTGTATAATAAACAAAACCACCATAAAAATAAAAAATATTAGAATGTCAATTAGTCAAACTCGAATGTCATGATATATATTATATATTAAAATTAACTACATTGCTGCATTTCTCCTTACAAGTAAGCATTGAGTAACATCAACGAAGATTGTCTAATTGGATGACGATATTATAGATGAAGACTTGTAGGCAAACTTGGAAACTTGGACTTGGAGAGTACCTTCGAAAATTGAATAAATTCATTGGGAGTTTGAGGGCAATGCTCCAAATGGAGTCAAGGGGCAGACCATAATTAAGACCTCCAAAACCACACAAACCTTCATGGTCTACATCATTTTGCATTCACAATAAGACCCAAATTAAGACCATCAAAGCCACACAAACCTTCATGATGCACATCAATTAGGGTTTGGGGGGCAAATGATACTTTTTAGAGTAGAAAAAAAGTTCCAAAAAATAAAAAATTTAAATGAAAAAGGCGAAATTCGTCTGTGTTCCATGAAATCCACCCAAATTCCCCTCAAGTTCACCTGATTTCAACTGGGCCAGACCCTGTCCAAACCCACAAGGGACCGGATCCGAACCCCAAACTACAGTCGGACCGGACCAGGACCTAAGGCCTTGGGACAACAAACCGGTAACTTAGATAATAGTTAACAGTAACACTATAAATACATCTAAAAACTCTAAAAATCCACTTTGACACTTTGAATACCTTTGCTACATACACACTTTTGCTTTACATGCACACCAATACACTATAAAACAAACTTTGAACTTGCACTTTTGATTTATTTTGTATAGGTGTGCACTTCATCACCAAGTGTGCACCTATGAACACAAGTTAAAATAATTTTTGAAATTTGAAATATGCCTTTGGTGAGATGCACACCTAAACCCGAAACATGCACCAGATAACTGGATTTAAAGGTTGAGTTTGAAATGAAATTTTCTTTAGTGAGATGCACACCTACACCCCAAACACATGCCCAACAAAGGCCTTTTTTGATGGTTGCATTTTGAATTCACTTCTTTGTCAAGGTGCAAACTTATCCTCTAGGCATGCCCCTATCAATACAAAACTTGATGAATTTCATCTCCACCATCAAGAGTGGACCTAACACTTTCAAGTGTGCTTGACAATGGAAACTCAAACTTTAGACTTTACCTTTATCACATGCACCCCTTTGATCTAGGTGCACACTTCAATACAATACTTAGACAATTTTTTATTTGAATGCCTCCTCAAAGGTGTGCCTCTGATCTCATGCCTTAGCCACTTTCTCTAAGTTTTGAACAGAACTTCAATTTCTTCTCGTAGAGGTGCACAACTCAAAATGGAAACTCTAGACTTGAATTTGCATAAGTCTTCCCTTGCAAGTGCACACTTATGAGTGCATTCTGAAACTTGAATTTTCCTTAATTGAGGTGTGCATCTTATAATTGATTATGCACTTTGATTTTGACTCTATCAAGTGCACCATTCAATGCAGATGGGGACTGGGGGCCTAAGGTAGGCAACCATCCCAAGCAGCTTCACACACGAGTTATCAACTTGCGGCAGACGGTAACTTTTGAGAATTTCCCTTAGCAGCAAAGTGGCAAATGACAATATTTCCCTAAGGTGAAAGTTCAAACAGAGCGTGCGGGGCTCCAAAGTGCCAGGCTTTCAATTTCCAGCCAGTACCAGGCGCTCAGCTCACGGCAAGCGATTCAGAAAAGCGAAGTCAATGTCAAAACAGGCACGATACATGGGTATTGCGCGGTAGATTCTACCCACACCAAGCGTAATGAGTACTACATTGCATCTTGGTTTGCTGCGGAGTGCTCTTACAGTAATCTCTACCAGGGTTTCTTCACGGCAAAGGAGACGTAATTTCCTGTAATACCACAACCTTCTTCAATCTTTCATCCAGCGGGCATATTTTGGGGCACCATTCGCACTCTTTTTCTGTTTCTCTCCTCCATACCCTTCATGTGTATTTGCAGAGTACTGACTAATACCGAAATTCTTAGCAGCAGGCATATGGCGGCACCGGAATGATCCAACCACAATTTAACACTCCATTTAAAGTCTAAACTGGCAGAGGAGAAAGAGGTTGGAAACTGTCCGGCGGCCGTTGGAGACTGCTGCACATATTAAGGCATGAACCTGATGCAAGGCAAGGTGATATTGACCTCAACCAATCAGATTCCAACTTGTCTTCAAAGTCTCAACCCCAATCTAGGGTATCTTCCTTCTTGAATTCACCTACTCGCTTGTAGGTCAGCAGACACACTTATTCAACTATATCTTTGAAGGTCGTTCGGGGGACGCACAAACATTTTTCAAAACACGAACCATGCCATTCAACGTCGAGCCCTGCTTCGTAAAGGTTTGTTTTGCTTCATGCTTCCGTCTGCCTTCGGCTACAAGGCCCTAATTATGAGCTCTTTAAAGGATACGCCGATATTCTTCTCAACAAAGGCGGAAACCTTGCCAGCACAAGCCAGTCACTTGACTCCACGTTCGTCATTTAGGTTCTACCACGGAACTTGCATCGCATTTTCATCCCTGGCCAAAACCAGTATTTTCAAGCCTAACATTCAAACTTGTTAGACTAGGGCACGTGTAAATCCTCCTCTAACACTATCACCCTGCCCTACAAACCTAAAAATCTTAAAGCGCACATCTAATAGGCCCATTCCACCAACCTACAGATTTTTTCCCACGGTGGAATGGCCTAATTTTCCATATTTTCAACAAAACCCTAGTAACCCTAGCGAACGGTGTAACCTTCAGTAATTTGGCTCTAACTTCTGCAAATTTAAATGAAATTCACTCCAAGTGGATTCAAAAGAAAGCTTAAACAAAACTCCAACTGATCACACAGGTTTCACATTGATTATTGTTTGTACGGAGCCATACAGTTCGAGAAAATGCAAGTTTATACAGAAAATCACCTAAAAACAGAGCAACAATGTATTATTCCTTCAAACCTTCAACAAGCCAACCTTCCTCGATGATATTAGAGGCTTTTTAAACATGTTTTGATGTCACACCAACGGTCTACAACAGAAATTTGAAATGATGACCGTTCACATTCCAACTAACCCCAAAATTGACAAAAATGCACAATGCAACATTTGCAAAATTGCAACCTTATTGACAACATTTTGACACCACCCCTCTAGGACCCTAGACAACTTGAATTACATCACATATTGGTCAAATTGACCTTATTACATCATAAAATGACTCAACTCTAACCTAGACTCCAAAAATGCAAAAACAAACCAAAATGTGCAAGGGTGCTCCTGCACCAGACCCATAATAGGAGCATGGTTAATGAGGCGTCAGACAGGTCTGCAGCATAAGGTAACCTTGCTGATGGTTGAAGTTGGCGGATATAAAGGCAAAGAAACTAGCCGACCCGATAGAGGTTGCGGTCAGGCTCACTTTTGTCAGGCAAAACTGCCCGGTCAAAGAAAAGTCAACAGAAATTTAAGGTAATATTGTTGTCGAAAATTAATTATATCTGTAATAACGCTTACCGGCGATAGCAAGAAAGAGACACATACCAGCCCGAAACGCCGGGCGGTCCAGCGATTGACCAAGCAGCAGTGTTTAGAAGGACCTTCGTGGGAGATATATTAAGGCCCCAGCAGGGACTGAAGGAAGTACGAGTTGAAATACCTTTCGTTTTGGTAAAGGATGAATTCAAGTACTGGCGAAGATGTGCAGGCCCAGCAGGAAAAGAGTAATACCTAGCAGAGAAGTTTAAAGGTACATAGAAAGTTGAAATCCAGCAAATAATACTTGGCTTGAAGTATAACCGGCCCCAAAGTAAAAGCAAATAATTTATTGGGTTCCAGCTAAAGACATGAGCAACCAGATGAGAGAATTCAGAATCTTCCAAAGATGCTGGTGGCCCCACAGCAAAAGACAAGTCAAGGTGGATCCCTCAAGCAGAAACAAATCAAGGAAGAAAGAAAGATGCATCCAGTTACACTGTGGACCCTATGAATAAAACGAACCTAAAAGATCAATATAATCAGAAAGCACAGAAAATCAGACAAAATCCAAAATTGAGACTATTATTCTTTTGTTTTGTTTTTTTGGGTGTGCAAGATAGTGCATAGGCCCGGATGCTCCTACTGTCCTACATCACTTCACTATATAACTTTGAATCCAATCCACACATCTTCATATCCATGAGCAAGTGCACCTTGATATAATACTTAGCAAAAAAAATTGATCTCAAAGGTTTTCTTATCGAAGGTTTGCTTCACACAAATGTCTTCTTGATAATGAATTATTTTTTTTGGTTTTGAAAACGCAATACCTTACTCCTATATCAAATGCATGATTAATCTTTAGACTTGGCAAAAATCTTCAATGGCAACCTTCTTTCTTCAATGATCCTACGAACATTTAGAAAAGAGCCACAAAGATGCCTGTAATATACACCCTAGTTTTTTTTTTGTGATTTTTTGGAATAACAATAAAGCTACAGCCAACTGAAACTTAGCCAAATAACCATATTCACTAACAAACTGCTGTTTCAAGGGTTCTCAGTGATAAATATGACAGTCATATCAATTTAGAACAAGAACATTGAATACCTAGATGAGCAAAACAAATATACTTCATCAATGTATTAAAACCCATGTGCTGCAATAAATTTTTCAATCCGATACAATTTATAACAGCGAGTTTATAGACTGTTTACACTCAGAATTTCATGAACAGCAGATATACAAACTTGAATAACATTAAACAAGCTCCTAAAAGAGTGCATTACACAAACTAAACCATTTTTGACATACCCGGAAGCTGCAACTCACAACAGGTCCGCAAACAAGTCTGGAACAGCGTACAGAGGTTCTGTTAATGGCTTCACAACACCACAAAACTGCACTTCTCCACCCAGTACTTGATGCCAAAGTGATAATCTGCCCTAGGTGCCTCCAAACCAGCAAAAATCTGCTCAAAACCCTAGGCATTCAGCTCCCAAAAGTCGCATGCCCTTGTCAAGGTGGTACGTACTACGGCTAGCAATGGAGATGGTACGGCTGGCTATTGGAATATTTCCGACATGTTTATGGCTCTCAAAACCTGCTGTCTTTGACCCCACTAATCTGCTCTGAAAAATAGTCTTGAAAACTTCAAACAAATTCACCAAAATCTAAAGCAAATAAGCACCAACATGATTCCTAAATGAACCGCCAGCAAATCCACCAGGAAAGATCTCACTTTCAAAGTGGACGTCCTCTGTGAAGATTACCATCCTCACAAAGCCCTTGGAAGACAATGTCAACCAGCAATAACCTGTTCATCAAATTCCTCCAGCATGAGTTGCAAATGAGCTCATAAAGTTTCTTTTGTATCTCCTCCAAAATCAACACCCCTCTTGGAGAAATAAAAATATTTTATTTTATTTTAAATTCCCGTTACCCCCACTTGGGCATCCCCCTTTATGTTGCTCAAATATTTACTTTTTAATACTTCCTTATGTCTCCTCAAAAAGTCACCTTTAAAATTTTAAATAACACTAAGTTATTTATTTTAATTTACTTTATAACTTTACCGTTAAATAAAATAACTCCTCCAATTAAATAAACTGACCGCCGAAACATTATTAAAAGCACAAACCAACTATCCCAAGATGAAACTGAAGCTGTGTGACATGATCGGTGCCGAAATGGTGACTTACTAAAAATAGCCATAACTATCAAAGTGTTTGAAAACATCTAATCGGCATGAACTCAAAGCAACACCTAGAAAGGCCACATAGGTTACACTTCATGTCTCCAAGACTTGAGGAGCTCCCTAGTCCTTACCCAAATTAGCCTATGGGAACCTCGAAGGATAGGCTAACGGCTAACACTGACATAGCTTAAGAAGGCAACATTACAATGCCAAGGCAAAACAAATTGGAAAAGACCTAATCATGACTTGCACTTGGATAGGGAGACTATGGTACAAGCGGATCCAATTCTATAGTGGACTATGCATGGGCCTAATTCTTTGACAACCATACTAGCCATCTGTTTGCTGTCCCGGGTTTCTTGTTTTTCTACTGCTAAGAGGAATTGGTATACTTATAGTTTCATCCACTCTATTAAGAGGAGACGACTTACCTCTAGGAGGGCAGAGAAGATTGTGGTTGTACATAGCACCTTGTGTCTAATTGACTACAACACGCTTTTGTACACGAAGAGTCCAATAGCCTAATAAGATACAAAACCATATAAGCCAACATAGGTTGATGAATATGTAGCACAAACAAGGTCGGTTGGTATTGCTTTGGAGGAGCTTGACCTTGAGGAGTCTAGCAATTTTAGTGAAGAGGGGTTTGGTGCGAACTTTGGGGATGAAAGATGATTTGGGGCACTGGGCCATTTGCCAATTGTATTTTTTAAGGTAATCACAAATTTGAATATTATATAAATATATGGATATTCGGCATTTTTATTGTTCATTCAATGCAATATCAAATATGTTTGGATATTTCAAAGTTTCATTGGTTATTCCTTGTATATTTTTTATAACTATTTTTTTAAGTACTATATATATTCCCCCGCCATCCCCACATCATCCCTAAATCTGGGCCCTTGGTCCCCCCACCCCCAAGACTCGTCCCCACCATCCCCCCATCTTGAGACTTTGTGGAACAAAGTGTAAGTTCTCAATTCACTCATTAGATTCCTCAAGCGCTTGCTATTAGGAACAAGATGCTCCCTTACCTTATAGATTATTACTCACTATCACTAGACTATTTTTTATCACAAAGGTTGGGGTTAATAGCTGTTGGCACACAAGAAACCCTAATTACACCTATAGCCTCAATGATATTATTCAACTAAACTCTAAGCCTCATCAGGCACCAAACTATAGACTACACCCTTAAATCTCTTATAATTCCTCCACTTTGTTTGTCTTAGGTTACCTCTCAAGGCTCCATCAAAGTTCAACTTAAACCAACCTCACTCTAGTGAAACCATTTCCCCTGTCTATTAACTTTTTTAGCTACCCCTTTATTGGTGCTACATATTTCCCCATGTTAATACGTACACAGATTTGTGTTTTTTTCCACCAAAAAAGGAATGTAACACACAAAATAATCTTCTAGGGACAATAAATAAAGGGAGCCACTTCTTCCAATTTTTATGTGTTCATTGCTTTCACCCAGTTTGGAAAATACCCTTATTTTTCTTTTTTTCCCAGGTCACTCGGTCCATAAAAATAAAAACCTTTCATCAAAACTGATCATAGCAATATAGTAATTAATGGCTTTTCATTTAAAATTAGAATAAACCTTTCATCAAAACTGATCATAGCAATATAGTAATTAATGGCTTTTTCATTTAAAATTAGAATAAACAAGAAAAATTAGTACTAAAACTATGTATAGATTTTATACATTCTTGGATTTTTTTTAACCAAACTGAAAAATGCATTCAGCATAGTGTTGTGTTCTTTAACAGCACATGATAAACTTGGCAGTAACAGAATTACAGCAGCATATAACAGTGATAGCTAAAGCATATGCTGGCAAGAAACAGCAACACATTGAACACATTGATGATTTCATTATTTCAAAGATTCCAAATAAATACAGGTAAAAACTTGTCCCCAAAAGTTTTCCAAAATACAGCATATTGCCTTGAGTTACTGTGTTAATCTATGTGTGAAATGCACCCAAGTACTCCTCAAACTGCCTACAAAACCGCTAGTAGATAGTAGGATATACGAGAAAATTCTTACGGTAAAACACCTGCAAGGTTTCCTCCGAGCCCTGAATATAGACCCTTGAGAACTATTTTACCCCCAACTCGAGCTGCCTGAAACACAGCATGTGTACACAATAAGGTACCTTGCATTTCCAAAATAATAAAAATTGAATTAGAAATGTATACCTTTAAAAAGCATGATTATCAGAATGGATAGTGTCTCTTTAAAAAGAGGGGATATAGAAATAAAAGTTCCAGCTACAATTACACCAGACTGCTTGAAAACCAAATTAATCTAAACAGAATAGTCATGTTTGAAAACCAAAATAATCTAAAAGTGTGTGTGGATATTTTTCTCATAAACTAAACATGTGAGCTTACAGATATCATTCACAAGCATTGCCTTTTGTTCAAGCTACTAAATACCTTCATAAAAATTGGATAGTTGTCTCTTATCCCAATCTTAACTAAACAGACCTAAGAACAGCCAGAGTAAATTTCAAACCACAACCCTTTATACATAGGCAACACATTATTTATTTTTATATGTATTTCATTTTCTTGAAAATAGTTAGGGTTGGTACTAGCTTAGAGTTTCTTATTTTATTTGATCTTTTTTCTAAGTAATGGCAACTTGGGACAGGCTGATGAGGACAGCTGGAAAGGAGGGAGCACAGGGCTGAGAAATATGTTTTTCAAAATCCCCAGGTCATGAGGAAGGCAAGGAAGTTTTCCTGTGCATCTCATGTTCCCATTTCTAGTGGAAACAAGGAAATCAGAGCCAAACCCACAGAAGCACATCCTTGTTATGATTTATCTTGCTTCCCATATACACAAATAGTCAAATACACACATAACCTCAAGCGGATAGTCATGTCTCCCATGTCCATTCCTAGAATCATATTGAACAGATCAAGTAGTGACTGTTCTATATTACATTTGTTTAAAATTCTATCAATAGGGACATAGGAAATTGTCCCATAGGTATAAATAATGTGTATTAGATTATAGTTATATTAAAAGTGATTCTGTTCAAGATATAAAGTGTTATCTCAATTCATAGACAGGCAGACCACTTCATTCATTTGAGAAGCTGAATATTAAAAATGCAAGACAGCATTTGTTTTTGAGTGACATAGGTGTGAATCAATTGGTAGTAAAGGATAGGAGAATTACTCTTTCAATATGTATTGAATACAATTAATAAAAATCAAACGATAAGCTCAAATCAAATATAATGCTCCAGGTTCAATTATGTGTCTCAAATACAATATTTAATCTCTATGTATGAAACGTCTGACTAATTCTAGACCTGCATATCTTCAATTGGTACTCTAGGCTCAAGCCTTCTCATCTATGATAGTCATATTATTGTCACTTAATGCTATTTGACTCTATAGGTCAATCCTCAGTTTGTAACAGCTTGACTTTATTGGACCATGGCTCATTTATTCACTTCCTTGTTCCAGAAGCCTACAACTTGCAGGTACCATTTTTGAGTCTTGTAAGAGATTTCCTTTTGAATCATGGGTTTATCTTTTCTGCTAAATACCCACATTTCTAGACCAGACAGGTTCTCTAAAATATTATAGTTTATAGTATTATACTTTATAGCAAAGGCCATATTTAGTATCTGTAGTTGCAAAGTACATCTGAAGATGGAAGGCAAATAATAAGTCTAAATTCTGTGGAAGATCTTTGTAATATGATACATACACAAATATAAAAAGAACAAATATTTCAACACATAAGAACAGTCTGAAACTTATTAATTTAGATAGCCATGTACCACTAAAGAAATAAAAAAAATTCAAGGCACCAAGACATGTCCTTGATTTAGTTGAGCATGGAAGATAAGAAAGTTAAAACTACAAAGAAAAGTTAAGAAAAGCTGTAATTATTTCAAACACATGATAACCCACTACACATGTGACGCCAGAATAGTTTGGGATCTTGGCAAATCAACAAAACTCCCACAGCAGGATAACATCATTGCACAAAATCACAGAAGATTATGAAATCAAAACTAAAGCTGCTTTCAAAACATGAACCTGTATGCTTCTAAACATGGATTCAAGGTTAAACATTTATGTAGGTTAGATAATAGATACTATTACCACATATTATATATTCATATGATATCTAGATAAGATAAAGTGAAGAAAATCAGAGATTTTGTAATTGACCAATAAAACCAACCTGTAATCGAGTCTTTATTGTATCAATTGGATAAAGTACAGATTCAACAACTACTCCTGCTGTAGCTCCAGCTATAGCTCCCTCTAAAGAGATATGACAACAGGCAAGTTACAAATAAGGAAGAAAATCTAGTCAAAAATGTAGAGGCTTACAGATAAAACGGGCATGATAAAAGTGACATTCCCTTGATTCAGTACTCATAACTGAACAGAATGAATCATAGTTAAAATAGCATATTCATCAATATTTTCATTGTTTGACTCACCACATAAAGTGCGCAAAAAGTTGAATTGATTCTGTGCTCCCATAGTTGCTGATGCAAGTTTCATCTGTAGTTCATAGGGAATGCTTACATTCTGTTTCTTCAAAATATCTGCAAAACATGGTCACTCTGCTCATAGTTGCTGATGAGAATATAAAATCTAATCATTTTGTTTACTTTTTCATCTATCATGCACAAAAACAAATAAAAACTGACTAGAGATGAAATACACACCGGACACCTGTTTTAGATATCTCAAATTCATTTGACAAATAAAGACCAATTAACCAAGCTTATACACAAAGACACTTCGAGCAGAGGATGGGGAGAAGGAAGTACATGTTTCAAGGACGGCTGAAGACCCCACTCCAAATAAATTATACATCAAGGAAAGAAATAGTGAATGCCCATATCAAGAATACCAAAACAGACATACACAAAAGTTTATAGTGATTCCTCATGAATTAAAAGCAGTTTATCAGCATATCATTCAATCATATCTATTCTGTCAACTTACAAAGAATCTACGATATCAGTTATGTTGAGTAAGAACTATTTTCCAGAGGAATATATGCTGACATGAATTCATTTTTTCAATGTCAATTAACAGTAAGTATTTTAGATTTGGCCATATTTGTTGGAAACACAGTGTTTTCAATGCAATTTCCACTCCAAATAAATTCCATTTCAAGTTCTTCTGTACATTATGTTGATCTTTTGAAAATCTTGGGTAATAGGGAAATCATTCTCAGCTGTGCTCTTGGCATACCTGTAGGCTGTCTTCTGGTTGAAC